>JBBPML010000184.1:0-50526 GCA_038090275.1 Austroboletus novae-zelandiae | reverse complement strand
CGAGATCGCCACGCTGCATCGCAGTGGAGAGCACAATGGAATGTGGGAGCTTTCGGAAATATTTGCTAGAGAATGGGTCGGTGTGGTAGTGCTAAGAGATGTTGTATTTTACTGAAATATCCTCCAGGTTAAATCGGAAAATGCTCCTGGTCCAAGCACTGGGATGAATGACGATGTGGAAATGGAGGATTATGATGAGGAAGACGACGATGACGACGACGACATGGAGGAAGTTTCATAGTCGATTCGTAATTTATTCACGGTGATTTCATGTTTCTCATAGCTGCTATGCTCATTCAGTACATGTTTTAAATATGCGTACCTCAAGGCTGACTGCACATAATGGCACCAACTCTTCGCTCAATACACCCATGATTCTTCACAAACATATAGTAAAAATACACAAGACTCTATTTCAACCACGATTGTCTTTGGAACTAGGACTCGAGTTTCCTGACGATGTTCTTTGGCTACGAAGCCATCAACGTCCACGTCCAACGGTCCAAATGAAAACCGACATACCAAGTAGCTGGTTGTCTTACCAGTATTGTCGTTTTTAATCGAATACCTGACCTCCTGCGACAGCATCAGCGCCGTCGTCGCACAAGACAAGAATAAATCAGCTACGCACTTCACCCGACCCATGAACGTCGACTATTTTTCCATGACTGTGAGAGACGTTCTCGTTACCGCCGCCAACAGGTCTATACTCGACTCGATCGCCTTTCTGTCGTCTGCAGGTCAGAGTTCACGGTCAGCACACGTCCCAAATAATGCTAGCCACCTGATACTCGAAGTCAGCCTGTCTAGATCGTTAGCGAGCAACCCATAGAGCACGCCAAAACAAGTTTACCATGATTCAAGATGATAATAAATGTTGAGAGATCCGGGGGAAACGAGCTCACCGTACAGTAAGTCATATAGACGTCATCGACGCTCCTTTACATAGGCACGTGACTCGTGTCGTGAGAATACTCGGATGTATCGGATGACATTCCACGACTTGCCGCTCACCATGGCCGAGTCAAGTCCGCTCCAGTCAGTCGACGAGCACCAGCTTCTTCAGGTATGTTCAGTGAAGAACAAAGCCATTGTTTTCCAAACTGACACGGTTAGGCAGCACTCGAGCACCCATTCGAACCCACCGAGGTAACGCACCCGTCTTCGTCCTCCCCAGACCCCGCCCCTGCACCACTACCCCAATCGACGACCTCGCCCTCCGAGAACACCCCAGACGATACCTGGCAAGCGACCTATTCCGCACAGGTCTCGGAATGGCGCGCCCAATCCGCGTCTGCACGCACCAAAGCCGAACAGACCCGCGCCAAATGGGAATCCATTCGTGCGCGTGAAGAAGCAGAGCGGACGGCGCGCGGAGAGCCACACGAGTCGTTTGCCGACCTCGGGGAGCACCTCACAACCTTTGCTGCCGTTGCTACTGAAACTGTTACCCACTCTCTCGCGGCATCTGTAGTGTCGCTCAGCTCGATCGAACACGTCGAGTCGCCCGAGAAACCGGAGGAGAGCGCGCAGGGCGCCGAGGTACAGCTTGCCAAGAGAGAGAGTGGGTCGCCCTACCAGCGGTGGGAACACATCTCACCCTCGCCAACGTCGTCGTATCCCTCCATGTCCTTTCCCGAAGCATCCGTTCCTCACTCACCTGCACCCCAACCTGCCGTCCTCGCGCCAGGCTCAGCCACTGCATCTGTGGATCCACTTGTGGGCCCACGCCAAAATCAGACGTATATTCCTCCCTCCACGCTCCCCTCCATCGTGGATGACAGGATTCAACCGCGGACACGACTATCGCTCCTACTATCTTCGCTTGCTATTAACTTGATTCTTCCATTCATCAATGGTGTCATGCTTGGTTTCGGAGAAATATTTGCGAAAGATGTCGTGGTCGGTTGGTTTGGTTGGAAATCACGTCCTGGGAGGACATCTACTCGTCTTGGGCTTTGGAGATGACGGGACCTCACTTCACAACATGAAAACGGTGTCTGGTACATGACAAGGTTCTAAACATCGTTAACAGACATTGTGCGTTTTCGGACGCTTGTTTAATCCCACATGGATTCTGCTATTAAGACACGAAAAATATAACGTTTACCCTCCTCTTTTGCGTCAAATTGGTCGTTTACTCGTTACCGGGTGGCGATGTCGCAATATGGAAGATGGGATCCTGGGAGTTGACGTTGAGGCAGTGACAGCACACTTCCGCCCACCGTGATCAAGTACTATCATGGCTACCCAACAGACGAGTACACCGACATTCGTCCATACTCCAAAATCCTTGCTTTATGCTATCCTTCGTGTTTTCTCTTTTGCCAGTTTTTCCCATCATGAAAAGCCTGACGCATCAGATGAATTTTCGCTGGCTCGGGCAGTGTGCGCTACCGCCCATGCTTATACCACACGCGTAGACGAATCCTCTGAACCACTCTGGCATCAAATCATAGGAATATTGGACAACTTAGTACGAGCGGTAGATCAATTCGAGCACCGTCACGACAGTGGGCAGGTCATGTCCCAGCTGCGTGAGATGAAAACAGGAGGTGCGCTCGGGAGTTTTCCATGTAGCTACTCATTATTCTAACGATCTGTAGATGTTCTTGGGTTTTTTATCTCATCTCACACTTCTGGAATCCTCTTCACAAAACGGGACACCTCTACGATGTGTGAGATACTTGACGTGTCGCAACAAAGAAAGTACACAAGTGGCCCTTGGATAAGCTCGTATCCTATGTCCACAGTGGAGCTTCCAAACGACTTTTTCGAAGATGTGGACTTCCAGCTAAGACTTGCCAACTTCCTCTCCCAGGTCTTCGACGCAGATCGTTACGACCAATTTGTTACTTTACTGCAGAATGTTATTTTAGAAGGCGTCAGTCACAGTGCAGACGTTCCCCGCATTACCAGATGCATTTCCAGTGAAGGTCCCTTTGATTGGTATCGTTCACCTCTTTGGCATTTCATCAAAGTCGTTATCCAGTTGTCTCTGGATCGTACTTCACTTAGTCGTGGATCCTACAAGGCGTTCAAGTTATTCGTTCTATGCACCCTTGCAAACGACACAAACATCACCATTGTGCACACGGACCTGCTCCAGCTCATGTCATGTAAAATTCAGCGTCGCTTAAGCAAGCTCGGGTCTTTCATTCCAGGCTGGCTCTTTCAAATCATGCTCTTTACATTGGACCAGTTGATGACGCGCTTATCGCCACCCCCGTTTCGGAATCCATCGCAGAACGAACTCGAAAGGGATACCCGACTCTCGCTCACGTATAGTCGAGATTACATTCGGAATGCCCTTGAAAATCATAACTGTGAACCTCCCCCCACCACCTTCCATCCGAACCATCATCGCCGCGGCACTCTTCATGATTTCTTGTCCTCAAATAAGGCCTTCGTGGAATGGTATCATGCTGATCCTGATGTCACTCTCTACGACGTTGAGAAGGCAATCGAGGAGGGTATCGACGATTGGATTTCTGACGTGGTGAATGTCGAAGAGGCATGCAACCAACTTGGGGCCTTGATGGATAGATATGCGATGATAACGGCGAATCGTTATTATAACGGTCACTCCGCGGAAAACGTCTTACGCAGGTCCATCGTGTCACTGACAAGTATTGAGCTATTCATTGCACTTGATAAGCTTGTCGTGAAGGAGATTCCGATCCTTGCCAACTATTCCCCCGAAATTTCAGTCGCTGCACTGGAAAATCTAGTTCTATGCAGACAAACAAGTGTCCATCGTGTTTTTTGCGCCTATCAGTATCTTTCAGTGCGTCAGTCCCAATCACGCCTCGGATGGTCGGTACTCTCGGACGAGAAGAGTCTTCCTGTGCGCTATTACGATCAGTCCCCGCATCTTCAACAACTCAAGGCTGACATTGAGCATGCCAAAGACGCAGAGGGTTCTCATTCACTGTTACCGGCCTCGTCATTACAAGCCAGAGTGGTTGTTTTTGAGCTTCGATGTCCAGTTTGCATTGGCATATGGAGATCTGCAACTGCCTGGATCTGGCATCAGTTCTACCGAAATAATCATGATAGGGTCGAGGTGATTGAGGAAGAGAGTCTACTTTGCCGTGCTCCTGGGTTGGAGCGATATTATGTTAACAGTCATGAAGCATCTCTCCCAGCCAAGGTACAATTGGTGTATCTTCACTCAGCAGATTTCGCAAGCAACCCGACATTATATTATGCTTTTTGTCTCGGAAGGGCTGGCGGTAAGCTTCGGAAAATCTGGAAGCCGAAGGGAAAAGAGAATTTGCCGTCGTCATGGTGGGATGACTTCAACCTGCACTATGGAAGTTATTTGCACCCGATCCACCATACCCCCAACGGCATCCTGGCTGCTCAGGTGGTCAAGGGACACCTCTTGCAAAACGAATCACTTCTGTTGGGGTCTTTACGTCAGGGCGGCTCACTTTTGTGGCTCAACATTTTGCACGGGTTCCGCAGTACAACCCTAAACCTTCTTCGTTCTGATGTCTCCACACTGCTTTTTCTTGCTATCTTTCAAATTGGTCCCCTGAATCTGAACACGTGGACGTGGTCCCGGCATGAAGAGCTCCAGGAAACGACCTTTTGCCATGCTCTTCTCGATGAGCTCGAAAATCTGATCACGGGCCCCGAAGCTCAGGCGATGAACTGGATGATGATGACCAGTATTTCGTTGCTGCTTACCCGAGTTCATTTATCAAGTCCCAGTGGAGATATCCTGCAGTATACAATCTCACTCCTTCGGAGAGTGCGCCGGAAGATGTTTGATTGGATATACGAACTATCATACAACCAGGGAAAGAATCCTATGAGTAATGGATCTTGCTTGTACCGCTTGTCTCAGGCTTACCTCAGCACATTTGATGTCGACACTGCTGCTCTTTCGAAGCACTTTCTGTCTGTGGAGGATACCAGTGCCGTGCTCTCTTGTATCCTCATATTAGCGCACGGAATTTGCAACCAGCGTACGTCTATTAAATGGCGTGAAGCATATATAGAATGCTGACCTAGCTGATGTAACAATTGTAGATCACTCACCAGATGAACGGTCACCCCACCACATTTCCATCACTGTAGCATTCGAGAGGCTATTGAATGATGTAATTCTTTCAGATGCAACAGACCGTAGCATTGACCTTGCAGTTCGCATGGTTTTTCCCAGCCACAGGCCAGGTGTGGGTAAATGGATTGAATTGCAGCATCCAAATTCTCGTTGGCTCACATGCCGAACACAAGAGGCCATAAGCAAGCCATCGCAAACAGTATATCTTAACCGACTCGATGGTGAACTTCAAATAGACGGACAATCGCTGGGCAGATTTTACCACAAAATTCGGACAGAATGGAAAATCGGGCGAGTGTCTCCTGATGTGCGTACATACCATATTTCTATTGTATGCGAATGTCTCGCCGACTGTCGCTTACAGCAAGGTTTGTTTATTCTTCCACGGATGGATCCCTTCAATGAAGGTATAGTGCCGAAACAAAAGGTACGAATTGTATATCACAACAGAATTAGCGCATGGGTTCAAATAAAAGAAAAATAGGTGCACTTTTTTCTGCGAGACAATAATTTGATGGTGCGAGTGCGCTGCAATGACTCAAAAGACACCCTCGAATGGATTCCTTCCCATATACTTGAACTCGACCTTCCACCCCCACTTATAGATGGGCATATTCATTGGCTAAGTCTGTCCAGAGGGATGGTCGAAATACGTCCTCTTGGACGGCCACTGGATCCATCTTCTGAGGACTGGAGGATTGACTGTGCACTAGGACAATATCGTGCATTCAAGGGTGGCGAGACCCTTGTGGACATCCGGAGCCTGACATGGACAATTATATCACATACTTTGAAGGGCCTTCGGTCACCTTTTCCTTCCATGCGGACTTTCTCCAATAAACACGATGACTTGGTCCGTCAGTCCAACAATCTCATGATGACCACATTCCGGGTCCCTTCTGATATCCCTGGATTTCCAACAACACTACGATTGTTTGTCATGCTACTCTCACACAGCTTGTCGTTTTTCATCAACGAACAGGGAGAGCTCGAGTCCCGTGACTTCAAGGACATGCTCTGTGACAGCAATCCGCTACTTGAAGTGGAGACATTGTCTGGTATAAATAATATCTTTGTGCTAAAACAAAGGGCCGATTTTCCACGGGGACTTTTCCACAGACGTATCCTTGTGCCACATGCCATTCCCAAAAATGCCTATGATGTGGACAATGAACTGGGTTGCTTGATAGGGAATGGCAGCCTAAGAAGTACGAGACAGCTGGCTTACATGCATGCTGCAACCAGTCAGGATTCACCGGATCAACTCACAGGAAAAACAGGCATTGAAGCTGCAGTTTCCCTCTTATGTTCAGGCGGGTGTCGATCAATTGCCAAATTCGAGTATTTAGGTGACCCGAGGAAGGATAGGACATCGTACTGGTATTCAGCTCATTCTGAAGTCAATGTGGCATACAAGGAAATCGAAGGAAGATACTACTGGAAATGTGCAGCATGTGTTTATAAATCCAGTGCAGTTGAAAAAGCTCGACCATGGATTTGGCTGCCGGCTTTTTCACCATCATGGAAACTGTGTCTGTCCATTATTTTTTCTCTGCAAGTTCGCTGACCAGTATCATATAAGCAGCTACTATGCCTACCACTCAACCAACTACCGCAACAACTTGTGGGCTATCGCTACCTTCACAGGTTACCCTTCTTTGGCTGTTTTCCAACCGACCAGCGCCAGAACTACCATGTCGCACGTTTTTGCCTCGTGGTAGCCGCAAGATTCCGCCGGATGATACTCATGAATTGAATACGTTATTCCCCTTGCTGGAAGTGAATAAATCATGTTCCTCCTTTCATCAACAGTACATAGCTCAACTGAGGACCAGCGTTTTACATGTTAAAGGAGAACATCACATGGCTTACTCAGTGGCGGAAAAAAATTGGATAGATGCATTCGAGAAGCACTACATTCAATGCAAAGCTGGCTATTTCAAGGCTCTGGAAAATATGAAGGAGACGCTGTGTTCGAGAACCAATTCTTATTCTTATGAACCAATGGTCCGCCAATGGCCGCCGATTACGGGAGATAGCCTCTTGCAATGTCTCGCATCCACAGTTGTGGAAAGTCTCCCACATAGGTGGAAACAATGCCTGATATCACTCGCTTTGCTTCTCTTGGATCTTCAACAAGCTCGGAGATTGCTACGATTCGCTTTGGACGGTCTCGAAGAAGATTTGTTGAACGAATTGGAGAACAAAGGATGCGATGGGTGGGATCCCGAAGAGTATCCAGATTGGCTCTTAATCCAGGCATGCTTAAGTTACATTCTCAGCTACTTGCCATTCTAACATCACTACTTGCTAATATCAGATTCAAGGAGACTTTCTCATTCGTCGCAGACAAGCTGAAGCTGCAATGGAGATAATGTCCCCGAAATCTGGAGAAAACACCCTCTTTCAGATGAATATGGGTGAAGGAAAAACATCTGTGATCATTCCGATCGCCGCCGCTGCGCTTGCTAACGGAAAACAACTAGTCCGTGTTATTGTGCCAAAAGCATTGAAGGTCCAGATGTTCGACTTACTTGTTACTTGCCTCGGCGGACTTGTTAACCGTCCAGTATATCACTTACCCTTCTCCCGCATCCCTGAGTACAAAGAAGGTTGCGAGGAGATCTGCCTTCAAGCAGACGAAATGCTTAGGCTCATGTCACAGTGCATGGTTGAGTGTGGCATTCTACTTTTGCAACCTGAGCATATCATGTCTCTCAAGCTGATGTGCATAGAAGAGCAAATATGCAATCTGAATCCTGTAGCCGACTCACTCTTGCCCAACATCCAAAAATTGCAATACAAGAATGCCTTAGCATCCATATCACTAAAATCAGTAAGCACGACCTGTATTGACTAGCGAGGCCGATTTAACTGACCTTAACACATTCAGATACCAGCAGATAGCTTTGTTGATAGCTTCCTGCGACCCTTTTTCCTTCGGTCAGCCAATCATATACAGCAAAAGGCCACTGCTCCGGAATGTGATGTGGACAAAAGGGATATTCATAATTCTTCTGACAGAACAATTAACTGGATGAGCGTTCAGAAATGGGTGGACTCAAACACTCGAAATATCTTGGACGAAAGTGATGAAATCCTCCATTCCCGGTTCTAATTGATTTATACAATCGGCCAAAGACAACATATAGAAGGATACCCTGACCGATGGACAATCACGCAGCAGGTTCTCCGGCTCGTAAACGACTGCGCTCGCGCGCTGGCAAGAAGCAATCCAGACTCTTTTCAAATTGAATCTGGACCACCAGGATCATTTCCACATATCACAACTTCTCGGTCAGGCTCTGGTATTGTTGGACAATTAAAACCAATGGTGGCCCAGTATGTGATGGAAGGAAGAATCTGTAACCTCAATTTCCGCGACCTATCCCGAGAAATGCGAGATGCAATTCACAGTTTCATATCTGACGAAGACGTGTTTCCCGATACGGCCAGAAGAGTTGCAAAGCACGCTGAGAGTTCCGACCGGACCAGCATGTGGATTGCATTGTTGCTCCTTCGGGGCCTTCTGGCCTCCAAAATTCTTTTGTTCGCACTGGTGGAGCGCAGATGGCGGGTCGACTACGGTCTTGATTCCAGGTTTTCGAGTTTCACATTGCTTGCTGTCCCATATCGAGCAAAAGATGTGCCAGCGCCCAACACACAATTCAGCCATCCAGACATCACAATCATTCTCACCTGCTTGTCCTACTACTATTCCGGTCTCAGAGAGGATCAACTGAGGACTTCTTTCGAAATTCTCCTGAGTCAGGATGACCCACATGCTGAGTACGCGCTTTGGGTTAACGATCTCGACGACAACTCACTTCCAGAGTCGCTTCGAACGCTCGGCGAGATTGACCTTGGATTGACGGAGAAATGGAATAAGATCATATTCCCACTTTTTTGTCGAAATCAAGCTGCCATAGACCTCTATCTTTCCCGGGTGGTGTTTCCAACGGAGGCAAAGGAATTTCCTTTCAAACTTTGTGTCTCTAGCTGGGACTTGGCTGCAAAACGAGAAAAAGTGATCACAGGTTTGTTCCGGTTGCGTTCACCGAATTTTGTCGTTGAGCCATGTGACAGGTTTTTCGGGAACTGACGATGGTCAATGGTTGTTGCCAATGTCTATTAATCAGCGTGACCTCAACCATCAACAAGGGGCCAATGCAAGGGTCCTCACATATCTTCTTCGTCCAGAAAACGACTTCTACATTATTAGTGCTGATGAAAACGGCCTACGATGGACGACAGCTGAATTCCTCCAAACGGTAGAGAGACAGCAGCCTCCAATCCGTGTGTTATTAGATGTTGGTGCGCAAGTTCTCGACTCAAATCAACATGTTGCAAAAATGTGGCTTGAAATCGACCATGATGCCGCCGGTGCCGTATACTTCGACGAGAATGATAGAGTGTCGATGCTCATGCGAAACGGGACATCAGTACCAATATCGTCATCGTCACTTTCTGAGCAGCTGGGACGCTGTGTTGTCTACCTGGATCATGCCCACACAAAGGGAACTGATCTGAAACTGCCTATTGGCTCACGAGCAGCGGTCACATTGGGCCCGAGGCTCACAAAAGACCGGCTTCTACAAGGTCTGTATTTCGCGCTATTTGATGGCTCAAACCTGATCGAGTGAAATATTAGGTTGCATGCGGATGCGTAAACTCGGCCATGGACACTCGATCATGTTTTTTGCACCGCCAGAGGTTGACCTGAACATCCGCGCCCTAAAAAAGAATCCCAACTCTCAGATCACCACTGCCAATATTTTATGCTGGACGATACACGAGACCTGGGTAGACATCCAACAACGAGCTCCTCACTGGGCACAGCAAGCAATGGACCACAGGTCAAGAGAGGATGCTTGGTCCCGGTACTGTAAGAATGCGATCTCGTCGAAGGAGCTATGTGGTGTATGGTTACAGCCGGAAGTCAGGTTGTTGGAAGATCTCTATGCACCCAAGGAGAATAAACAGGACTCAAATACTCTTTCGTCGCTGGACTTGGACATACGACAGCGCTGCAAAGACCTGGGAGTTACGTCTCTCTCGTGTGTGCACATAGAAGAACAAGAGAGGGAAGTGAACCGGGAACGCGAACGCGAATGGGAGTCGGAGTGGCCTCCGATTGCTGAGCCTGCCGAACATTTCCTTCATCCGGACGTCATCAACTTTGTGAAAACCGGCATCATCCCTGCATTGTATTCCAGCGGTGCCTTTCGTCCCATCTTCACTACACTTGAAAAGAGCTCCGCAGCGACTCGGGAAGCGGATGTCTGGAGCCCATTAATTCTCGCAACCACAGATTTCTGCAATACGATCAAACCAGACTCAACTAAAGGGGCCATTGATCAATACCTGCGCCCTGTTCAATGGGTGGTGTCTTCTAAAAGGGACCGAGTTCTCGTTCTGTTGAGCCCTTTCGAAGTGAACCTCTTAATCCGTGACATCCGGGAGAGCGAAGATGTCCATCTTCACATTTATGCACCCCGTACATCCCTTCGCATGAAACCATCCGACGATCTCAAATTGTACACAATTCCTTCCCTACCCTCCGACTGGACTCCACCCTGGGATCTGATCGATCAACTAAATGTATTTGCTGGACAGTTATATATCAGAGACTACCAGCCATACCTCCGGTTGTGCCGTTTCCTTGGGGTGCCTACCGACGACTCGCCGAACGCTGCATCGATCCGAAGGAGCCTCATGAACTTCTTGTTTGGCGATGTCAAAGAGAGCGAGAGCAGGTTCTCCCGTTCCCCTCTGCCTTGCATGATGGCACTACTTGGAATTCGAAACAAAGGCAGACCATATGCGTATACGCACATGGGAAAAATTCTTTATGGGCAGCTGCTGAGAGCGAAAGACTTCGATGAGCTCAAACCATCGGTTGTGCTTCGGCACTCCGGTATCACATCGAAGGAATTGCCATTGGCTTCTGCATCAAAGTACATGCCAATAGCATTGCCAGATGTGGATATGTTAGAGGGTCTCGGAACCTCGGTATCAGCTTCCTCGTATAAGCGAAAGTTGGAAGAGGTAGAAATATCCAAAGGAGATTCAGGGCCCCAGTTCAAACGTTTATGTTCCGATCCATAGCCCGTACCATGCCATTTTGTAATGTTTTACGCGTTTTTTTCTTCTTGTAAAACACACGTCAAAAAGATCTCCCCAGCTATTACCCGCCGAAAATAGAGAAAGCTAAAAATAAAATGTTGTGATGCATCATCGACATCTCTTAAATGATAGTACATACCTATCCAACAGCATGATCGTGCCATTAGCCACACCGTTTCGAAGGCGCGGATGTGTGTGCTGGGCAGTTTTGAATGGCTCGTTTGGGAGCTTGCACGTCCTTTTCCTTGCTCTGAAAACGTGGAAACGGAACACTGGGTTGACATGAGCTGGCCACCGGTGGCTTACTACGGCTCCCCGTGGCGAAGCATAATCGAATGGGACTGCCTGGCGAGGTTATGAACTGCAGCGAGTGTGCGTTGTCAGTGAGAACGATGGCAGGAAGACAGTGACGCTCGAAGCTGACCGGCGCTTCCCGTTGACATAAAAGAGGACAATTTTCAACGTGTCGCCAGTTACATAAACCTATCCCTCCATGCCACCAGCACTCCGGCCTGTCACCGTCCCCGGGTCAAGCTCAGCTCCTGCCTCAGACCCGCTCGCCGATACACGCCAGGTCCAGACATGTGTTCCATCCTCTACGCTCCCCTCCATCATGGATGACAGGATTCAGACACGGACACGACTATCGCTCCTACTATCGTCGCTTGTTATTAACCTGCTGTTTCCATTCATAAACGGGGTCATGCTTGGTTTCGGAGAAATATTTGCAAAAGACGTCGTGGTCAGTTGGTTTGGCTGGAAATCACGCCCTGGGAGAACGGCTGCGAATGTTGGGCTCAGGTGATGATGGGTCCTCCTATGCTGCATGCAAGCAGGCCTCCTACATGATATGTAGCACGTTGGACTCTACTAGATATCATTACCTACAACCGTACGTTTGGGGGCATGCTTTTAAGCGCCTGTCCAATACTCAAGTCACCCAACATAGATTCCACTGTAACACATAATTAAAAGCTGTAAACGCGTATGAAAAATATCATTTACCTCCCGCCAAGATGGAATCAAACATGGCCCCTCTGTACGCCTGATCGTAGGCTTAGGACAAGCATCAACCGACGCGACTTGAAACTCGCACCTGTTCTGTAAATTGACCCAATCCGGTCTTTGTGACCCCCCTTCCACCAAATATCTGAACTGCCTCCCTCGTCGTGTCAAGTGCACATTTGCTTGCATGCGACTTTAACAGTGCAATGGGGCTAAACACGCATCTAGTCAGTCTAGCTTCACCGCAGCCAAACCACACTCACCCGGCTACCTTCTGTGCCCGTTCTTTGTAAGACTATTTGCCTTGTTCAATATCGTTCGAAAAACGGACACGAAAAAAACGCACCATGTTGTTCATCTGATGGGTCACGTTTTCGATCCAGTTTTGACAACTCTCGGCCCGTGCGATCATAGCAGCCACTTTCGACCGTATCACAGCCTGCGACGTGAGAGGTTTGCCAAATACCTTCCGCTGGTTCACCCATCTACACGTACACCCAGCATTCAGACTCGGTGTCAAACGATGCTCACCAAATGGTCAGGAAGACTTACTTGAATACGTCCTCGATGACAAGACGCTGCAGGGCCGTCGTAGTCGTACACACCACCCAACGTTCGTGGTTAAAGTTCCTGTTAGACAACACATTTGGGGGACGAATTACAAGCCTGGTGATTAGGAACATACGAAAAGATGATATTCAGGCCACTGTTTTCGGGTCCGATGGTATTCTCGACGGGTACCTTGACATTGTCAAAAGTAATGAAAGCGGTACCAGCCGAGGCGGAATACATCGTTTTGATGGGCCTCGTATTAACACCTTCCCCACGTTCGACCAAGATAACAGTGATCCCATTCTAGGCACGTATTAGATCATATGAGCGAGATGATAGGTAAGATATTCATACGCCTGTTTGGCAAGCAACAGTGAAGCTGTATTGGACAAGTCAGATAGAATTAAACGCAAAGGATCTGACTGACTAGTCTGCAAACCTAGACCATACATAACCCTCGTCAGCACGGTTGTTCTTCTAGCTCGGATGGCCACTCACGTGCCGTTCGTGATCCACTTCTTCGTCCCATTGATGATCCAAGATTGACCGTCGGATGTCTTAGTTGCACGTGTCCGCATGCCCGCGACATCACTCCCAGAAAACGCTTCCGCGACGGCGAGACAAATGATTTTTTTGCCAGAAAAGACCTCTGGAATGACTTTGGCTTTCATCGATGGAGAACCAAAGTGGACTACCGGTGGAAGTCCGATGAGTGCACCACTGAGTAGACCTACAAAGGCGTATAGTCGAAGATACCGAATATGCGGAGTCTGAACGACATACCATCGCCATAACCACGCTGTCCTTGCCGAGCCAACTCTTGATGGACGATCAGCTGTTCGGAGAATTAGAATCAGGCTGAGAGAACTGGTGCTCGATCATACGTCATGAAAGTAATCAAATTCCTCTGGTGAAACTACTCCATCCATGAGCGTTAGGCCTTTTAAATGTGGTCCGGGGCCCATCATCATCGCAATGACATTGTTTTTTCTGCTTTGCAGTCAGCTCGAACTGACGCGGATTTTGGAACACGAACGCCATTGTCTCCACCACTTTTGGGCTCACACGCTCGCCGCTTTCCTCGTGGACCTAATATATCGAATGAGGTTGCAGTTGATAATGGGACGTGGTGAAAATCTCACCCAAGCCTCGGGCTTAATCACCTCGTCCACGAACCTCCGCATCGCACGTTGAAACTTTCGATGACTCTACATGCGCGACAAATTCCCGTCATCGCTTCCATACATGAACTTGTGAATGCGACGCATACGACGCACCTCTTTGTAATAAGGGCTGTGAAAAGCGGGAGTCAACCACCCTGGTTCGGCGTACGGAACTTCGCTCAGCTCGCCAATCTTCCCAGAGGACAACACGTTTTCTTCTCCTTCGATCGTGCCGATGCGGAGCCGAGCATATGCAGGCCGTTGGAGCACTTCGTGGCGGTGGAGGCTATAAAACGTCTCGGTCGCGTCTTGGCCGGCTGCATGCGGATGAAGCAAGTTGGCGGGTCGACTTCGTATGAGAGAATATGGGACATACGTATGTCTTCCTCAAGAAATGCAGCAACACCTCCGGGATGCAGGTCTTTGAATCGCGTTACATCGTAGACGTTGCTGTCTATGATGATCCACTTGGAACAAACACGTCTTAATTTAATTTTCTTGGTAGGTGAGACACTCACCAAGTCGTCTGGGGCATTGTGCTGTGCATGGGTGCTTGACTGTCAGCAACTGTGGATGTTTTGCAGAGCATGTACCCACTTTGGTCACTTCTTCTCGAGTGAATGTGTGCAGCACTTTCGTGGTCATCGTCGTCTGTAGACAAAGTGGTTGGGGAGCATTGTCGGAGGAGCGAATAGCGAACCCACATTACATACATACTTCCGTCATCATAGCCTTTGCGAAAGTAACGACCGTCGGGCCACGCCGGGCCGTGAGACCAGATGTTCAACTTTGAGACATTTCTTCAAGCTGTTCGCGACTACGATGTCGCGTCCACTGTCGTGCTACATAGCGATGAGAGGGAGAGGCACAGCCGAGATACGTGGGACTGTCGGGCCTTGAGTCCGCCCTCCCATCAGCCGTCGGATTGACGCCGACACTACAGCACTTGAACTGCAACATGGTCGTCCTCACGCACACCGCCCTGTCTAACCAACAGTTTAGCTCATCGACGTCTCCCCACACTCCTGAATCACTACTTTATGTTGTCACCCATGTCTTTTTTCCTCCCAACGCCTCCCTGGGGACCCACCCTACAAGAGAGATGGATTTTTCGCTAGCTTGCGCGGTGTGCGTCGCCGCCCATGCTTATACAACACGCATCAACGGGTCGCCCGAGCCTCGTTGGAATCGCATCGAAAGGATGCTAGACAACTTGGAAATGACCATCCAATTCGAATACTTGGATGTCGACCACATTATTTCCCAACTGCGTGAGATGCGAACAGGAGGTATGCTCACAGGTGCTCTATGTAATTTAGCTAACGATTCCTAGACGTTCTCTCATTTTTAATCCAATCTCACAATTCTGGCATCCTCCTTACGAAACGGGAGACCAATACCACGTTTGAAACATTCAGCCTGTCGCCAGCTGACGCAGTGCTTTCGGCATCAACAGGAATCTCGTTTCCCGAATCCGCGGTGGAGCTACCGAACCAGATTTTTATCGATGCTTCCTTCCAACTCGAACTTGCCAACTTCCTCTCTTGCTGCTACAGCTTTAACCGTGACCATTATGATTTTGTCACTTCACTGCATAACGATGTTCTGCTGTACGACAGTCACCCTGCCCATATTCCCCTCATCACCAAGCGCTGTCGTGATCGTCATCATCGTTCGCGTCTTTGGAATTTCATCAAGGTGGTCATCGAGATGTCTCTAGACCGTTCTTCCCATGGACGGCAATCCTATAAGGCATTCATGTTATTCTTCTTGTGCAACCTTGCCAACGATGCAAACATTAACACCCTGTGCTCGGATTTGCTTCATCACATGGCTTGTAAAATTCAGCGCCGCTTGACGAAGCTTGGGTCATCCATACCTGACTGGTTCTTCCAATTGGCTCAATCTACATTGGCGCATTTGAGCACACGCTTTTCTTCATATCAGAATCCTTCGCAGGCTGAACTCGAAAGGGATACTGAACTTTCGCTCGCGTGCAGTCAAGATTACATTCGGAATGCTCTTGCAAATCATAACTGTGATCCTCTCTGCGCAACCTTTTCTCCCAGCTATCGTCATCGTGGCACTATTCACGATTTCTTGTCTTCAAGCGGGGACGTTTCCTTACGCGCATATGATGATCAAGTTACTCTTTATGACGTCGAGAAAGCGGTCGAGGAAGACATAGATGACTGGATTGCCAATGTGGAGGATGTGCCGAATGCATGTAGCCAGCTTGAGACCTTGATGGATGCATACATGACGAAAGCGCGAAGCCGTTACGAGAAGGACACCATCAGCCAATCCATCATGCTATTAACAGGTATCGAGCTATTCATCGCGCTTGACAAACTTGTCTTGAAGGATATTCCGATGCTTGCCGACTACTCTCCTGAGGTTCCAACTACGGCGTTGGAAAGCCTGTTTCCACATAATCAAACAAGCTTCCACCGCCTATCTCGTGCATACCAGTACCTTACAGCACGTCAGTCCGAATCACGCATGGGATGGTCGGTCGTCTCGGACGAAGGCTGTCTTCCTGTCCGCTATTATGACCAATCCCTGCATCTTCAGCAACTAAATGCTCGCATCGAACAAGATGCAGCGTCGATCAACATTAACGTCGGCGATGGGCAGCTGGAAGGTCGGTTGTGTCCATTCGCGTGTCAACTATATACCTCAGAAGCAGAGGGTGCTCGATTGCCACTCCCTGCCTCACCATTGCACGCCAAAGTGTTCGTTTTCGAGCTGCAATGCCCAGCATGCATTCGTATCTGGCGATCGGCAGCCGCACGAATGCAGTGTTTTTTTCCAATCCCCTTCTGCAAATGTCAGGATAGAGAAGGAAACGAATCTGCTTTGCCATGCTCCAGCGCTACGTCAGTATTATGTTGAGGATGTCGGACCACTCCCGGCGATCAAAGTACAGTTTTCCTATTCTTATCCAGTGGAATCTTATAGCAGCCCGACGTTGTATTATGCAGTGGAAGATGGTCGGGTCAACAAAATCTGGATATGGGAGGGAAATAAGCACCCTGAACATTGGCAGGGTTGGTGGAACAAAGTCAGCGAACACTATTCAAAATACGTGAAGGGTGTCTCTCACTCCCAACGACGTCCTGGCTGCTCAGGCAAACTGCCCTGAAAATATCTCCCTGGACGGATTCCTCGTGTCTGGACAATTACGTAGCGGCGGCTCGCTTCAGTGGGTCAACATCCTGCATGGGTTGCACAGCAGGACTTTGAACCTTCGCCATGATGAAGTGTATTACCTACTTTCTTGCTCTGTCTCTCAAGTCGGACCCTTGGATCCGAACACGGGTATGTGGCTATGGCATGAAGAGCTTCAAGACACATCCTTTTGCAATGCCCTTCTCGACGAACTCGAGGATTTGACCAAGGATACAAGAGCTCACGTAATAGATGGGGTGACGATGAAGACTATCTCATCATTGCTCACTCGAATACTTGCATCGAGTCCCAGCGAAGGCATCTTCCAGCGAGTTCTCATACTTCTTCGGAGAGTGCGCCGCAAGATACTCGATTGGGTACATGAATTGGCATACAACCTTGGAAAGCAACCTGCAAATTTGCACCGCATGGAACTCTTGTATGATATGTCTGACGCGTGTCTAAGCACATTTGATATCGACAGTACGACACTCTCGAAACACTTCCATTCTACAGAAGATATCGCCAGTGCACTTTCTTGTATTCTATTAACAAATGGACTTGACCGCTTCGGTATGTCTAATTCATCAAATATCATATGTATACCGTTGACGTCAATACTTCAGTTCGGCGTTTTTTGTATAGCCGCCATCTTTCCATCACATTCGAGAAGGCTCTGAGCCATGCAATTCTCTCGGATGCAACGGATCGTGGCATTGACCTTGCGGTTTGCATGTTTTTCCCTGGCCACAAGCCAGGCACGAGCAAATGGATCAAGCTACAACATCCGAACACTCATTGGTTCACTTGTCTGACACAAGAGAGCATAGACAAACCGTCAAGACTGGCGCATCTCAACCTGCTTGATAGGGAGCTTCAGATAGATGGACAATCAATGGGAACTTTATATGGCTTAATTCATGAAAATTTCATGTTCAGGGAAGTCTCTGCTGATGTGCGTACATACTGGTATCCGTAGATCTGGAAAATGTCGCTGACTGACTGTTATTTACAGCAAGGCTTCTTTATTCTTCCGCAAATAGATCCCTTGAATGAAGGCATGATACCGAAACAAAAGGTACGATTCACATTCACATGCTACATTAGCATCCACGAGGAGATTCGATTTTAACGTACGAATACACATAGGTGCACTTTTTTTTGAGAGACGGTAGCTTGATGGTTCGCCTGTACCACAATGATTCAAAGGATATCCTCGAGTGGATCCCTTCTGGGATACTCAAACACGACCTTCCACCACCTCTTTTGGATGGACATATCCACTGGCTCAGTTTATCCAAAGGAATGATTGAAATACGTCCTCTTCAAAGACCTTTGAGTTCGTCTCCCGAGGACTGGAGGATTGATTTTTCGCTGGGACAACTTCGTGCATACAAGGGTAACGAGACGCTCGTGGACATCCGGAGCCTGACATGGGCGGTGGTTTCGCACTGTTTCAAATGTTTTAACGTCCTCTGGGAACGCCAGCTTGACAATGAAGTCTTGGTCCGCGAATCCAACAATCTCTTAATTACTACACTCCCCATCAAATCTCCTGAGCATATGCTATGCTTGTCCGTCTTCCTGCCCCGGCACAGATTATCCTTTTTCGTCAACGATCAGGGAGACCTCGAGTCCCGTGACTTCAAGCACATGGTTTATGACAGGAATCCACAGGTCGAAACACTGACTGATATATCGTGTCTTTTTGTGCTGAAGCAAAAACATGGCCTTCCGGAAGGATTTATCCACAGGCGCATCCTTGTACCGGATGCAATCCCTACCAGATACCATGAGTACGATCATATGACGATTCGTTTTAAAGGCGGAGGCTCAAGTGATGGATCCACATATCATTTCTATGATGTGGATACTGAAATGGGTTGCCTGTTAGGGAATGGTAGCCTGAGGAGCACGAGGCAGCTGGCATATATGCATGCCGCCACTAGTCGACGGCGGGATCATTTCAAGGACAAAACTGGCGTTGAAGCAGCTCTCTCTCTCTCTTACGTTCGGGCGGGTGTCGATCAATCGCCAAATTTAAATCTCTCGAGGAGCTTAACTCACATACTGAACTATGGGTCTCAACCGATTCCAAAGTCAATATGGCACATAAAGAAATTCAAGAAAGATATTACTGGAAACGCGGTCCACGCATCCCGAACTCACTGTCGGGCGCCATGCACAGAAGCCCGAATGTCCAATTGACCTTGAATTCACGACTTCCGTCGCCCTTCGTGGTGCGCCCGGAGCCCCTTTGGTATTGTAGTATGTGTCCATCACCCCCTGTTGTTACCTTGTATTTGCTGTTTTCAAATCGACCAGCGCCAGAGTTACCCCCTTGTAGCAGTTTGCTTCGCGACAACCACAAAAATTCGTCAAATAAGCTTGACGAATTACATAGGTTATTTCCTTCTCTCGAAGCAAATAAATCACGTTCCTCCTTTCATCAGGAGTACATTGCTCGCCTTAGAGCCGACGCGCTACACATGCGTGGGAAGTCTTGGCACGTGTCCTTAGTTTCACCATTGGGAAATGATGGGACCGACGTACTCAAAAGCCATTATGAACGATGCAGAGTCATATATTTCAAAGCCCTGGAAAATCTGAAGGAAAGTCTGCGTCGAAACACCCATTCAAGTGAGCGATTGGGCCGAAGTGAACTTGGCATATGGCCGACGATCACCGGAGATAGCCTCCTGCGCTGCCTCGCATCAACGTCGGGGGGGATTCCCGTGCTTTGGAAAAAATGCTTGGTATCGTTGGCTATACTCCTTTTGGACCTTCAACGTGCCCGAAGGTTGATACGATTCGCTTTGGACGGCATAGAAGAAGAGTTTTCAAAGGAACTAGGGAACGAGGTTTGCGATGGGTGGGATCCGGAAGTGTATCCAGATTGGCTCTTAATTCAGGTATGCTCGGTTTCTTATCTGTGCTGTCAGTCCTGCTCACATTTCCTTCAGATCCAAGGAAATTTTCTCATTCGTCGCAACCAGGCAGAGGTTGCGATGGAAACTATCTCTCCAAAACCGGGACGAAACACTGTGATGCAGGTGAATATGGGCGAAGGAAAATCATCGGTGATCATCCCAATCGCCGCCGCCACTCTGGCTGATGGAAATCAACTCGTCCGCGTAATTGTCCCGAAAGCGCTAACAGTCCAGATGTTTGACTTGCTCCTTTCTCGCCTCGGTGGGCTTGTTAACCGGCCAATATATCACCTACCCTTCTCCCGCACCCCCGAGCACGACATTCATGGAAAGATGACTGGCCTTGAATTCCACGATATTCTCAGGCTCATGCAGCAGTGCATGAGCGAGCGTGGAATTCTAATTATGCAACCTGAGCACCTTGCATCTCTCAAGCTCATGTGTATCGAGAAACAGCTATACAAGAAATCTGTGGCCAACCCGTCGTCCAAGGTTCAAAGATCACTATATGAGCACATCAGAGACTCTGTACTCCTCAGATTGGTGAGCCTGATATCCTATGATTGATGATTTTGCTAACAATGGAACGACCAGCTACCAACAGAAAAAGTTGGTAGCATACTGCAACGGTCGCAAAGTGCGATCACTCAGCAATGTGACGAACACAGTCAAGATGGCCAATGGATGGATTCAAACGTTCGAGATATCTTGGACGAGAGCGACGAAATTCTTCATTCTCGGTTCCAACTCATATATACTATCGGCCTCGAGCAACATATGGAAGGATACCCTGAACGATGGACGATTACGCAGCAGGTTCTCCGGTTTATAAAGGAGTGCGCTCCTTCGCTGGAAAGCTCTTTTCAGATCAAATGTGGACCGCCGGGGTCATTTCCACATATCAGTACCGTATCTGGCTCTGATATTAGAAGTGGACTAAAGCCATTGATCGTCGAATATGTGATGGCAGGACGACTTCGTAATCTCAACTTCCACGACCTACCCCGGGAATTGCGGGATGCGATCCGCAGTTTCGTATCTGTCAAGGACGTTCTTCCTGTCACAGCCAAACGAGTTCAAGACTTCGCTCGGGGTTCTGATGAGCCCTGTACGTGGAGTGCACTCCTGCTTCTTCGAGGCCTCCTGGCCTTGGATACTCTATTTTTCGCACTGGTGGAGCGCCGATGGCGTGTCGACTACGGTCTTGTCTTCGAGTCACCATTCTCCAACAAAACGTCCACCATGCTTGCTGTTCCATATCGGGCAAAAGACAAACCAGCACCCAATACGCAATTTGGCCATCCGGATGTCACCATTATTCTTACCTGTCTATCCTACTACTATTCTGGCCTCAGCAAAGAACAACTGAGGACTTCTTTTGAAGTTCTCCTGGAGCAGGATGACCCGCATGCCGAATACGCACTTTGGGTTGAAGATTACACTGAAGACACGCTACCGGAGTCGCTGCGGACACTCGGGGAGATTAAAATAAGATCGTCGGAGCAATGGGACAATATCATATTCCCACTTTTTACTCGGAATCAGGCTGCCGTGGACCTATATCTTTCCCGGGTTGTGTTTCCAAGAGAATCAAAGGAATTCCCTTTCAAACTTTCCGCGTCTAGTTGGGACTTGACTGGGAAACGGGAAAAGGTGGTCACAGGTAATTTAATTACTACTTATTTTTGTTGAATTCCGAGCTGAATCAAGTAACAGGATTTTCCGGCACCGACGATGGTCGATGGTTATTGCCCATGTCAATAGATCAGCGTGACTTAGACCATCAACGTGGAGCCAATGCGAGGGTTCTCGCACATCTTCTTCAACCAGAGAACGACTTCTATATCCAATACGCGCATGAAAATAACGAAAGATGGTCAATAACTGAACTCCTCCGAACGGTAGCAAACCAACAGCCTAAAATCCGTGTGGTGCTGGATGTTGGGGCAAAGATCCTCGATTCTTCCAATTACCGTGTTGCAAATACATGGCTAGATATCGATCGTGATGCCGCCGGTGCCATATACTTCAATGACAAGGATGAGTTGACTGTGCTCATGCGCAACGGGGTATCAGTCCCGATGTCGTCGTCGTCACTTTCTCAGCAGTTGGGACGATGTGTCGTCTACCTGGATCATGCCCACACGAGGGGTACAGATCTCAAACTTCCCGTTGGCTCAAGAGCGGCGGTCACACTGGGCCCGAGGCTTACAAAAGACTGCCTTGTACAAGGTTTGTATTTCGTATTGTTGCTGTCACTAGTAACTCAAACCTCACCGACTGTGATACCAGGTTGCATGCGGATGCGCAAGCTCGGTCGTGGCCACTCGGTCATGTTTTTTGCGCCACGAGAGGTTGACACGAGCATCCGCGCACTCAAAAAGGATCCGAATTCTCGAATCACCACAATCGACATATTATGCTGGGCGATACACGAGACTTGGACCGATATCCAACAACGGGCTCATTATTGGGCACAGCAGGGCATGGATTATAGATCAAGAGAAGATGCCCGGTCCCGTTTTTGCCACCAAGAGATGACGTCGAAGCAGTTGTCTGATTCATGGCTGCAGCCGGCAGCCAGGTCGCTGGAAGATCTCTACGCACCCCGAGAATGTAATCAAGGGTCAAGTACTCTGTTAGAACTTGATTCAGACATACAGCGACGGTGCAGGGACCTCGGAGCCACGTCTCTCTCTTGTATACAAGTAGAAGAACAAGAGCGGGAAGTAGACCGCGAACGCGAACGCGAATGGGAGACTGAACGTCCTCCAAAAGCAGAACCCGCGGAACATTTCCTCAAATTCGTGAAAACCGGTGTCATCCCCGCGTTGTATTCCAGTAACGCCTTTCATCCCGTCTTCACTACGCTCGCACAGAGCTCTGCGGTTACTGTCGACACAGACGTCTGGAGTCCATCTATCTTGGCGACGGCAGACTTCTGCAATACGATCATACCCGAGTCTACCAAAGGGAGCATAGATCGATATCTGCGCCCTGTTCAATGGGTGGTGTCTTCTAAAAGGAATCGAGTTCTTATTCTGATGAGCCCATTCGAAGTAAACCTCTTGATCCAAGACTTTAGGGCGAGTGAACACGTCCATCTTCATCTGTATACCCCCCGCACGTCTCTTCGCATGAAACCATCCGACGATCTCAAACTGTACACCATCCCTCCCCTACCCTTGAACTGGACTCCACCTTGGGATCTAATAGACCAGCTAAACGTGTTCTCTGGGCAGCTGTATCTCAGAGACTATCCGTCGTACCTCCGGCTTTGTCATTTCCTCCGAGATTCGCCAAACGATGCAGTGGTGCGGCGGAACCTGTTCAACATCCCAGGTAGTTTCGAAGACGAGGAGATCACATTCTCAAGTTCGCCGCTATATTCACTCATGGCGCTTCTCGCAATTCGGAGTAGAGGACGGCCGTTGTCGCACACGCACATGGGCAAGATTTTTTACGGGCAGCTGCTGAGACCGGACGACTTTCCTGGGTATCAATTGGGTGCGTCTCGGCTCTCCGAAATCACTTGGGGGAAGGAACGAACACTGGACGATCCCGCATCTTCATCCTCTATGGACGTGGACTCGCCGGGCGGTCAAGGACCATCATATAAGAGAAAGAGAAAGTTGGAAAAGGAAACATTCGAAGGAGAATCAGAGTGCGTGTCAAAGCGCCCACGTTTCGATCGATAGCCGTTCTTCTAGGTGTTATTTCGTTTGAGTTTATGCATCTCCTGAATTCCCCCTAAACTGATTGGTTAAATACATGATCCGTAGTAGTAGTGCCAAAGTCCAAAACGTTCGATTGGTTCACAAAATTTCAATTTCTCATTGGACCGTAAGCGATCAAGCAAGTGTGTAGTCCAGCAAATATGCATCAAAGGTATTTTGTTTTTCTCCTACTTATCCAGAGGTTCAACAATCTGTCGTAAATCAAACTAGATCATGGGATTGGCCACGGTGATTTGAGTATCAAGCGAAAGGCTATGATGCGCCATAGGTTCATTCCCCGTCATTCTGAATAGAACTATTAAATGATTGATGTTAGCCAAAGCCAGTTTCGCAACTGCCTGATTGCCACCTCATCCGCTAACAAGCTTAAACCACTACCTAGTATCCGGCGTCCGTAGGTCAGCTAGTGGCCTGGCCCGAAAGAACTGTTGGAAGGTGATGCAAGAAATTCACCAACATTCCTCGGCAATCATGATCGACATTTCCGCACGAGAGGTCACGATAGATACATATGAATAAGTGACTATGTACGTGTTCAAGGTAGTTCATTTCATGAAGCGGCACAACCAGATTTGACTTTATGTCTTACTCCGCAGCTCCGCGCACCACCAAATTGGGCGAGTGGTTTCAATGGTCACAAAAGGTTCCGAAGAGACCAGATGATTGGATGTGGAAACAAGACCGTCGAACGAGGATTCCGTCCCATCTTTGATATTTAAATGATCGGGTGATCAGTGATAGCTGCACATAAGAAAGAGAATTAAATTACCCAAATTCCATCGAAGACCAGAGGTGGTGAGCACAGTGGAATCTACACCGACGGGCAAAAGACCGCAGGTCGGACCTAAAACTTCGTGGTCTATGGATATTCGGTGATGACCCTGGGTAGGATGTCAGGACCAGAGCTACAATGTTAGTCGATAAGCTCACTTCGTCGAGAACCCAGCTGATGTTGTCGTCCGTAACGACGTAGACTCTTCCTCTCGTTTTCCGGATCTTATATACGTACGAGAGGACGTGTACGGTTTGATCGAGTCTTCCAGACAAGCCTCCAAGGATGAGTAATTCGAACTTTTATCACAAACGGTTAGACCTGTCACCATTGACAAATCTGTGCTGACCTCGCACGCTTTTTTGTGCTCCTTCTCTTGTAGCTCCGCAACACACTTCATCAAATCAGTCGTGTCTTGGTTTAAGTCTTGCTGGATGAGCACTCCCTAGAGCATCATTGAGGACATCTACCCTCGCTGGGAAGCCTCCGACAGACCTTGGTAGAATAGAATTCTCGGACGTCCTCTCGCAGAGAGTCCAAATCTCCCTTGATTAAATCAGGCATGTATCTGTCGCGTATCCATTGCGTCAGTAATCCCGTGCACGACGGCCGAGGAAAGCGAATGTCAATGTCTCACACGTCTCGTAGCTTCTCTACATCGTCCGACTGGCCCAGGAGGTCGTACAAACGGTTTGCGCCGCCGTCAGCGCAGCATCTCCACGAGGAGGCGTCCCAGAGCGTGTCTAGTATGGACAGCGAGAAGGGTTGGTTGAGGATGATAAGTGCTCTGCGAGCGCCGCCTTCAACACGTTTCGTCGTCGACAGAAACGGTGTTTCCCATTGCACGGTTTCGGCGTCAGCGACGGTGGCCCGCGAGGAAAATGACAGACCCATATGGGAGAGAATGAAATAGCGCTAGCATCGGATCTGAGACAGCCAAACGAGACGGACCGCCACTGGTGATCTTGCCTCTATGTGAACCGTCGCCCAACGTCTAATTCTCCCGCGTCCCGCTTAATTCCCGCCTACGACACATATGGGTCCAGGGCCTGCACGAGACCAGAGACTGGCCCAAGACGATGTAGAAGCGTTGTTGCGAGAAAAGGACGGCCAGGTGCGTACGCTACTTGGCTGCACCACTTGTACTGGACATTTTTTGTCCAGATTTCTGTCCTCGAAACACGATTAGAAGCTTACAGCGCACGCGCGTCGACAGCACACGTTCGTTTGCTCAAAACGATCGACGTTTTGGATGCGCTACGCTCTCAGCACGCTCTCGAAATCTCGACCGAGGAACAAGCAAAGATGAAACTCGTGCACGAGGTGGATCGTTGGCGCAGCGTGGCGAAGAACTTGGAGGTGGAAAAGGACGAGCTCAAGGACGTTGTTGAAGATCTCATCGAAAAAGGTGTGTCCCAGGTGCTCTTGTGGAGTGCGCTCCGTAGATGACGTCCTCGCTGTCTGTGGTTTGCAAGTTCAAGCTTCGAACGAGTGGAGTTCATGGCCTTGTAGTCGGATGTACATTACTAAACACGCAGGTGTGTCGTCTTTCCCGTTCTGCAAACCCATCCAACGCCTTCCAGCGAGGCAATCTCAATGTCGACTTCCCAGAGCAAATTTCCCCAAGTGCAATCAGTAATGGAGGCACAAACGACGGCAACGATCACGAACTGATCGCCTATGCTACCTCTATAATCGCCAGACTCAGGACGGAGCTCGATTTGGAGCGTCATAGGCACTGCAGAACAGTAGAAGAGGCAAATCTCCGTATCGAGGAACTCGAAGCCAAGGTTGCGGTGCGCGAGGCTGAGCTGGAAAGGTGCATTACTTCTTGCGGAGCCCAGGATGGTCGACTAGAGGAATGCAAGTGCGACAGTGTCTCTACCCATGTACTGGAGAACTTGGACCTCGGCGAGAAACTTCCCAAACCGAGACCATTGTCAGACGAGGACTGTTTACGCTTCCTGGAAAGTAACAATGCGCGAAATAGATCTCTAGAACTTGAAATTCGTCAAATCGCAGGAAAAGTAGGTATTTACATTGTTTAAACGTGCGATACCAGCTGACTCGGACAGCTTGAGCGAACCAGAATAGCAGCCTCGACTTCAAACAGCTCTCTTAAGGACGCTCAGTCTCTAACGCCACAAGACGGCCTCCGAGCGCTCGCAACGCCTAGTCCTCGAGCAAGGAGTGCATCAATCGACCCCAATGTTTTATCACGTCCGACGGACGCTGGAAAAACTACAACGACAGCCGTACCCGCAACGTTGCCCACAATAGCTCAACTTGATGAACAGATACGTACGATGAATGCCCAAATGGATGCTCTCTTGTCAGAGCGGACGATCCTAATCGAGGCGGCTGCAAGACGACGAAGGGTGCGTTTCCTCCTTGTCTTGTCTGCCATGTTGTCCGACGACTCAGACGTTGTGCAGGTCGTGGAAGGCATCGATATAGATGCATTTTCAGACATCCTGCGGGTTGAAGAAGAGTGCGTCCGGTGAGGGTTTTTTTGTCCTGTCTTTGGGATGTACCCTAATGAGAAGGATGTAGGCTTCAAGCTGAAGTCGACGACCTTCGAGAGAAACTTCAATATGCCCGTTCATCTTCTCGCGGGCGAGAAAAAGCCCTTCTGCACGAAATCGCGCAACTCCGGGCATCCTCGTCCAGCTCGTCCGCTTTGCGTTCTAATCGTGTACGTTTCCACACCAACACAGCTCAACCATGACACTTGTTGACTATATATTCTTGTAGGAGTCCTTCAGTCCGCGGCTACTCGAGGACGAAATCGCTTCCGAGGAAAGCATGGAACTCGCATCGCCTCTAATGCCTACCGTCGTTCCCAACGCCCCTCTCCCCATGTCGCCGCTTTACACTTCGAGCACAGAGGCTGATCTGGTGACATTTCAATTCTCCCCCAGATACGTCTCTTCACCTGTAGTGCGGTCGCCGCGGAGTGCTACCCCTACATCGCGTCACAGTCCCAGAGCACAAGAGGTCGAAAACGTGCAGGCGGCACTCAACGTCACGCGGACGCGCTTGGCGCAAAAGGAGGAGGCACTCGTGCAACTCCGCGCTGAGATGGAGAGACTTCAGCTGCAGGTCCAAGCCCAGGCCCTAGCTCGGAGCGATAAAGGTTAGCATGGCCTCTTACACACGGTGAAACCCTTGTCTTTTCTTCGGGGTTCTGTATGTTGACATGGTGACAACGATGCCGATCTCTGTACCTTTTTGCCTTTTTTTTTGCTTGGTTGAAATTGGTTTCGCCGATTCGGGTTTTCCTTTTTATCTTATGTGTTGTCCAGGCTTGACTAGCTTCGTTTGCTCTATCACTTGTATCTTGTACGATCATTTATCGTTTGTAGCCTTACTATCTAATATGATTATAGTCCTTTTTCCACCCAGCGGACGTGTTCCCCCGGCTGTGGGAGCTACGTATGCGGATATGGACTCGGATACGGTAGAACTTGCTCAAAATACCAAACAAATTTGAGAATCAGGACACTACGTTCTCGGACTCGCCGCTGCATTCAGTCACGACCAATCACGACCCTTCTTGCGATTCGGAGCGGAGGGCGACCATTCTTGCACACACACATGGGTGACATGCTTTATGGAAAGTTGCCTTGAGAAAAAGATTTTGATGGGATATGATCGGTCGTGCCTTGGCGTTGGGACGTGGATCCACCGGGGAGGCCTGGTCCTGTCTTTCCCGGGCCGATTCGCACGAGCGAAAACTGGAAAAGGAAGGTTGAAATACTCGGTGGTGATTCAGAACCGTGCAACTTATCGTCCACATTGTTTGGTTATTTCATTCTAGCGTACTATAAGAATAATCAACAGTCAGCAGAAGTTGCCAGAGGTAGGCCAAAGCGTCGAGATGTACAAATGAAGGGCAGGCATAATGCCAAGTGCGTACGTTGGAACACACAGTTACCAATAACCTTTCAAGCATGGCTGTTACGCATACCTCTAGCTAGTCAGATCAGATCTAGGGGCCCTCGTCATAATATTTTAAAAAAAGTCCGAGCCCACCGCTCACTCGAGGCTCCACTCGACCGCAACGTTGGCGCTCATCAACACCACATACGCCACGATCAAAAATATGCCCCACCGTCTCGACAGCACATACCCATTCATCGGCACGACCACCAACGTCGTCAACAGCAGCGTCAACAACCCAACCGTACTTGTGATCAACGTCGGCGTAAAGTGCAGGTCGTAGGGCTTCCCTCCGGACCGGTTGATGACGTACGTGCCCGAGACGCCGATCCCGAGGAGGATGTTGACCATCGGGCCGCCAAAGCAGGCCGAGAAAGCCATCATGGGCGCAAAGACCTGTAGTGTCGTTAGATGCGGGTAGGGGATGCACGAAAGAGACGTACAGCGACGCTCGTGTTGGCGACGAGATCGGCGAGCGAGTTGCCAACGGCAAAGACCGTCAGGCCGATGATGGCGTCTGAGAGCCCAAAGATGAACCCAAACGTCTAGAAAAAAAATGCGATGCATAAGCCTGTATGATGGATGGTGGGAACGACTTACTTGGAGGACGTTGACGACTTCGTCCGCAATGGCCATGATCCATACGACGGAAACGAAAAATCCCATGCAACATCTCGCCATCTGAGCAGTAGGGTGTGATGCTACACTGGCAAACACGATCACGAGCATCGCGAGCACGAATCCCCCGAGGGCAGTCGCACCCAACAACGACTGCATGTGACTACTTCCGCCTCGAATCTAACTTAGAAAAAACAACCTGTTCGATCACGAGACAAAAAAACGCACTGAACAACACGGTAACACAAAACAGAGGCCCAAGGATAGATTGGACGGCCGTCAGCCACTTGTTAAACTCTATTTCGTGAAGATCTTCTTGAATTTCGTGTTGAGCTATCAATGCTCTCTCGACGCCTTCTTCCTCGAATTCAGATAGATCTGTTTGATGTCGGCCCAGCTTCTCTTCTGGCGAACCGTTGGAGCCATATGGTGTTATGACGACCGGTAACGTGACTGTCAATGCCATGACGGCCGGTGCAGCGAGGAGGGAGACGATCTTGCCGATCAACGTCTTTGAATTGAATTGATGGAGCGACGGGAATAGTATGTGCCACGTTTGCGCAAGGACGTACCACAGACCGCGAGGCTTTGGTGGTGGTGGAATTGCCTCCTCGACTTCGGGCAACACAGGGGATTCGGTGGGGGACGCGGGTGTGTGTGTGATCGAGGGTATCGTAGGCATCGAGTGCGGCGTCCGCGTACCTTCCTCATACACGTCTATTAGCGGTGGTTCTGGGCGATCCTGTTCGTCTGCTATCGAGGTTCGAAGCAATTTTGGGGAACGATCGTCTAGAGGAACGCTAAGCATACCATCCCATTCCTCAGAATTGTGTAGCGCACTAGGAGAAACGGTACAGGAACGACTCCGACGATGAGACGCGTGGTAGTGTCCGCCGGCATAAGGAGTTATAGGAGAGTCGAACATATGGAGGGACGAACTAGCGGCTTGACTTTGAAGTGAGGCGACGACTTGTCGAAACTCTATCGCACCGACGATGGAAAAGGACGGCATTTGGGCGAGATGGGGAGAGCTGATCGGCGAAGGCGTGCGAGAAGGGGGTAATAGAGGTAGTTGCGTTTGTACCCGAGGCACAGCGGGTACGGAAGCAGATCTAGCACGCATGGGCATTGGGGTTGCATGTGACACTGTTAGATGATTCGAAGGCGGGGGAGTAGAAACTTCTTTGAAAACAGATATATGAGCACAAACAAGTGACCACTACAGTAAATGAGCGTTACCATCCGAGTAAGGTTGTAGCGGGCTATCGTCCACGTATTCTGCACGCACGATCGCTTCGATGCGAAGCCTCTTCTCTCTACGATTCAACCACCAACCGCCGACGATGACGGTCAAGGCGTAGACGACGTACCAGACGACGAGAACCACCGACTCGTCATCGGTTATGACGCCATCATAGAGAATGTAGAGCACCATGCATACGGCGATAGTGAAGAAACCAACGTCGCGAAGAAACGGGATGCGGTCCACTTTGAACGGGCGAATGATACACATGGCACCTGCAACGCAAGAGACGATGAAGGACGCTGCCCCTAGTAGCTCACCGATCGCCAGACTCCCGGAGTCCGCTTTCATGGCGTAAAAGGTCGCAAAGACGTCCGGACTGGCATTTCCGAATGCGAGAAGCGTGACGCCTGCGACATCTTCGTTCAAACCGAGAAACTGTGCGATAGCGGCGAGATTGGGTGTGAAAAAGTCCGATGCAGATATGCTGAGGGTAGAAAAGAGGAAAACGAGCCATAGGAGGAGCGCTGTAAATATAAAGGGTCGAACGGGCGCGTCAGCACAGAAATATAGTTGCAGGTAAGGGATGGATAGGACGGTCTCCGATGTTGGACAATGATCACGGACATGGGTGCACTGTTCCGGCGCAAATGCGGGCGTAAAGTCCAGGGGTCGACACTAGGGCGCCAAAATATGAGCACGACAAAGCACGACTGACAAACGGAGCTGGTACCTCGGTCTGGTCGTCGGATGAGTTTAGAGAGCGTTCCCACGGCGAGGGTCGTGCAAGATAGTCGTGTGATGGCTGCGCAAACCTGCTCTGCGACGAAAGAACGCAAAATACGACGAGGATGAAGACGGCGAGGGTTCTGGCGACGTTCGACATGGTGGTAAAAGAACAAGTGGCCAACGTGCGAACCGCTCTCGCATTCGGCGGCAAGTAGCAGCGACAGGCAATAAGCACTTCTTTGATTACGTCATCATCAGCGCCGTGTTCCACCTCCAATTTCCGGTCGGCGTTTTAATTTGCACCCATTGCGCGCGATTTCGTTGTTTCCTTTTAATATATAAAAAAGAAACGTTCAGCTAGGCGCGACGGCGAGCGCAGAGGCGGGAAGCATAGCTGAATGATGACGACCCCAAGTATTTCGCCTTTTTCGGTTCTTATGCCGAACAAGAGGTTAATATCGCCACTATCGCCGACGCGTCCTCCCATCTACTACTTACTCTTTGCCCATCATCGCACTCAGAATGAAGATCGCTGTCCTCACCTCGGGTGGCGACAGCGCCGGCATGAACGCCGTCGTTCGCGCTGTCGTCAAGGTCGGCATCCTCAGGCGAGTCCCGCCAACTGGCTGCTGGCGTCCAGCAACTGACTTCCCACCAGAGGATGCGAGACTTACATCGTCCGCGAAGGCTACGAAGGCCTAGTACGTGGAAACACTCGCGACTACGTTCCCAACGTCGAGCCACTCGCCGATCCCGGCGCCGCCCAGCGCGTGCGCGGAGGAACCCAAAGCAACCTCTTTGGGAACCTGCGTTTCGGTGATGGCGGCCTTCTCCGTGACGGTACCTCTGATCATCTGGACGGCCGCTCCCTCAAGGGCCGATACATCGTCCGCGTTGGATTCGACGACGTTCGAGGCTGGTTCGCTGAGGTGCGTGTCGGATCGCTCGTCCTGCTTGATATTGGTGTAATCGAACCCAGGGTGGTACGCTCATCGGAACTGCCCGCTCGAAAACCTTTCGGACCCCAGAAGGTCGTCTATCGGCCGCATATAATCTTATCCAAGAAGGCATCGACGCTCTCGTTGTCTGTGGTGGTGACGGCTCCCTCACAGGCGCCGACGTCTTCCGCGCCGAATGGCCCTCTCTCGTAGAGAACCTTCACGCCCAGGGAAAGATCAACCCCGACCAGGTCTCCAAACACGGCCATCTTCGCATCGTCGGGCTCGTCGGATCCATCGACAACGACATGAGCATGACGGACATGACCATTGGCGCACCGACAGCCCTCCAGAGGATCTGCGAGGCCATCGATAACATCAACTCGACGGCGGCCTCGCATTCGAGAGCATTCGTGCTTGAGGTCATGGGTAGGCACTGTGGCTGGTTGGCCTTGCTTGCAGGCGTTAGGTAAGTCCTGGGTTATCTCGAGGGTCAACACGTTGTTGATGCGTTGGCAGTGGTGGAGCAGATTTCATCTTCATTCCAGAACGCCCACCCGAAGCCAATCAATGGGAAGACATCATGTGCGAGACGATTCTACGTGCAAGTCCATTTCGCGATCATCCGTTATCTAGGGTCTCACTCCCTTCACAGCACCGTCAAGCCGGGAAGCGCAAGACAATCGTCATCGTCGCCGAAGGGGCTCACGACTCCAATCTGAATCCTATTCGTGCCGATTACGTCAAAGATGTTCTGACTGAACGCCTTGGGCTCGACACACGTGTTACCACGCTTGGACACACCCAACGCGGAGGTAGACCGTGTGCACTCGATCGCACGTTGGTGAGACAGGGTGCTTTTTTCGGCCGAAGCATGCTGGTGACATGTTTCCCTACAGCCTACGTTGCAAGGCGCAGAGGCTGTCAAGGCGCTACTAGAGGCTACGCCTGACACGCCTTCTTATATGATCGGAGTACGCGAAAACAAGATTACTCGCGTGCCTCTGATGGAAGCCGTCTCCATGGTATGGTTCTGTACATATTTCGATCGCATATATGCTGTACATTTGTTTCATACAGACCAAGGCTGTCGCTGAGGCGATCGCAGCAAAGGATTTCGTCAAAGCAATGTCCTTGCGTGACCCAGAATTTCATCAGATCCTGGAAAACTTTTATACCACCTCGACGTTGTACACTGAGAAACAGTTGCCAGAAGAGCAGGTCGGTCATGGCATAGTCGACGAGTCCTTTTATCTGATCCTTGTTCGTAGCGTATGCGGGTCGCCATCGTGCAGTAAGCATCTGTCCCATCAAGCGCGATGACGTCTGTTTAACTTTTACTCGATCGCAGCATTGGGGCACCCGCTGGAGGGATGAATGCCGCAACACGGGCTGCAGTTCGTTACTGTATCAAGCAAGGGCATGTTCCGCTCGCGGTGCACAATGGCTTCCGGGGGCTCCTCAATGATAACATCCACGAGCTCTCCTGGCTCGGTGTTGACGGCTGGACTGCCCGTGGTGGATCTGAGCTCGGCACGAATCGTACGCTTCCCGACGTCGACCTCGGGGCAGTCGCGTCTCGCTTCCAAGAGCACAACTTCCAAGCACTGCTGCTCATTGGTGGATTCGAGGCCTTCAACGCCCTTTTGATCCTCGACAATGCGCGCAAGTTGTACCCGTCTTTCAATGTTCCGATGGTGCATCTGCCTGCGACGATCTCGAACAATGTGCCGTTGACCGAGTTTAGTCTGGGAAGTGACACTAGTTTGAATGCGCTTGTGGATGCATGTGATTCGATCAAGCAGAGTGCGTCGGCGAGTCGGAACCGAGTTTTCGTTGTGGAGACACAGGGTGGCAAGTGTGGTTACATTGCGGCGATGGGCGCATTGGCGGTGTGTATCAGTTCTGGTTCAGAGAGTGGGTGTTGACTGGGTGATAAGACGGGTGCATCGCTGGTGTATACGCCGGAGCAAGGGATGGATCTCGATCTGTTGCGCGACGACGTCAAGTTCCTCAAGCTGCGGTACGGAATAGATGCAAAGGGAAAGAGCGAAGGCCGTCTGGTCATTCGGTATGTCTCGCCACTCTTTTATGCCGACCGTTGTACCCAACGAGTACAGAAGCGAATGCGCGTCGACGGTGTACACGACCGATGTGATTACCAAAATGCTGAAAGAGGAAGGCGGTTCGCTCTTTGATTCGCGCTCCGCCTCGCTCGGACATACCCTGCAAGGAGGTGTTCCCTCACCGATGGACCGGGCCCGCGCGACGCGGCTCTCACTTCGGTGCATGAGCTTTTTAGAAGAGCACCACTTGCGATTGCTGGGGCAGCCTGGACGAGTCAAGGTCGCGCCGGAGGAGAGTGCTGCGGTGATTACGATCCAGGGGAGTGCGATCGAGTGGGTTCCGGTGCAGGCTATGGTGAAGCACGCGGACATGAAGAATCGGCGGGGCAAGACAATGTGGTGGTCTGGAGTGAAGAATCTGGTGGACGCGTTGGCTGGACGGTCTGAATTGCTTTGACACGTAGAAACTATAAATTTTACTAGACGCGACACGGTGTCGGAGTGTGAAAAAGTGGCTGTTGAATTTCCCATGGCAGACGCGTTTTGAACGAGTTGCACGTTGATCCAATCCGCCGTTTCTCCATCGTCATGCCCCCACAAAGACCCGAGCTCCCCGTAAAACACCAGAACCCAAAACTCAAGTCTCGTACGTCCCAAATACCCTCCTTTTAGCTGCAATTCACCGCCCCAATCCCAGTGGACTTGTCCAAATGGCCCCCTGTGAAATATCAGTCCCTCGATCGCGATGGCCACGAAGTCCTAGTGCGTGCTTGGTTTTCTCGCATTCCGCCCTATTCACTCCTGACGTCACTCCAGGTCGGCCGTCTCAAAATTCCAACCGTACGTCCCGACGAGTCTTATTTTTGTCTCCCTCCTCCTGACCTCTCCATCAGCCCACCGGCCATGCCTTCATCCTCCGTCGATACGACACCGGCGCCATCAGCCTCACCACCATGTTCCGCGCAGCCTTCCCCGACTCTAGCGAGCTCGACGAGCGCAAGGAGACCCAGTGGGCCAAGGAGACATTTGACCTCTCTGGTAACAACGGCTCGGCCCGCGAACCCGGCATCGTGCGTCTCGCCGGTACCTGGATCAGCCCCTCCGTCGCGCTCCTCCCCCAGTTCGCTGACGACTACCTCTTGCACGACGTCATCCACCACATCGCCAACTCGGTACCGGACCCCAAGACGACGTATCGAAGGTCCGCCACAAAGGGGACGCCCAAGGCCATTCTGCCATCGTCCCCCGCCATGACACCTGGCAAGGCCCTGCTGACCCCTGCGCCCTCGATGACGATACCCCTGACCAAGCGACGGAGGGAGTCGTCGCCCGTTCAACCTCCCGTGTCCGCACCCGCACCGTCTGCACCACCATCGAGCAGTAGTCTGATTGTGGTTGCGCCCCGTCGGTCTGCCCGGACAAAGAGTCCTGTGCAGCCAAAGCCTACTTCCAAGTCGCCGAAATCCGTTCCCGTGCGAATTGCCCGTGCTGTTCGAGTGACAGAGGTGACGACGCCTGCTGGGTCGGATGAGACGGCCGTGGATGAGGAGGCGGAGACGGTCGAGCTTGCCAAGCCGAGCATGACACAGGACATTGCGGAACAAATGGAGCTGATCGAACGCCTCAAGGCTGAACGTGAAACTCAGCAAATGCAGGCGGACGAACCTGTACCCGATACGGCTCCGGCGCCTGCACCGTTGAAGAGGGAGCGAGACGACGATGAAAAGAAGGAGCTACGGTTCAATTTCAAGGAGGCAGAAGTGGCGGTGGAGGAGAGACTGATTGCGACCAATAGGCGCTTGTCACGGTTCCAATTAGAACCGAGAACCAAGTCAGTTGCGTGGGGCGTCGCGGCATTCGCGATTGGAATGGGCGCTGTGTGCGTGTTTTTTTTCCTGATATCGAACGCATCGACTGACTTTCTCTGGTTTGCAGATCATTCCTGCCCAATTTCTTCTAATGTTAATATGTGGCTACTGTCTACACATTTGTTGTTTCCCTTAGTTGAATCGTTTTCTTTCCTTACGGTGTGCTGGGGTTACGGTTCTACATGCGTTTATTTTTTTCCCTAGTTAAACGCGTACGCGACACCTCTTTTTTCCTCTTTCCAAGTAGCTTTACACCGTCCTTTGACAGGAATCTGCCTCTCGTTGTGGATGATATCGATAGCTCCCCTTTTTCTCTTTTTCCTTTTGTTCTTCCCCTCGAAAAAGTAATTCTTGTACGTTGTCAAATGAAAAGACCTGGACGACATCTAAATCTCGACACTCAAGCGTCTTCGTCCTCATGATCAGTGTGTTCAACTTGAGGTTGACAAACGAGTATGCCCCGTTCGTACAAGCCCGCGACGTAGATGGTGCCAGTCCTCGAGTCCCTCAGCGTCGTCGACGATGACCCGAACACGGACCCGTCGCTCTGGAAGAGTGTCTCGATCCCGTAAGTAGACGTCGCTTCGGGGACCAGCTTAGACGCTGACAACGGCGCGCGAGCGTCCCCATGCTCCTCCCTCACACCCGTGCTGGCATTCCCGGCCGACGGCTGCGCGATCGAGATAGCCCAGCTGGGCGCCGTCGCGCCAGTCTTATTGGCCGCAACCCGAACCAAGGCTCCAAACTGCGGATGACCCGTCACGATCAGCGCCCCATCGTCGTCATAGACGATATTGTCTGGCAAAAACGGCACGGGTATCGCGTGCGAAAACGCGAGGGTCGGGGCACTCGTACCACTAGCAACGGCGGGCGGCTCAACCGCGTACACGTACACGAGGCCGATCGAGGTGGCAGCGACGGCAACGTGCTCGCCATCCGGAGCGATCGCGACGCCGTTCGCAAACGGTATACCACGCGCCGCGAACGTGTGCTCGACCTGGCCGTCCGCGACGTCGACGTGTGCGACCCAGCCGAGCGGGAGCGCCCCGAGGGTCTCGAGGACGGGCAAGACGCTCCCCGCGGGCTGCGGCAGTCGGCGCGTCATCCGGTGATCGTTGCTCACCAAAAAGCGCGTCGGGCCCGTCATCGCGAGCGCGTTGGGCGACACGAAATGCGGGGATCGCAGCGTACGGACGTACCGCGCCTCCTTGGTCGCCGGGTCAAGCACGAGCTGCTCGATCGTCGTCTGCGCGCGCGCATGGTTCACGACGAACAGGTTGGACGGGTCCGGGCTTGAGGAAGGGTACACGTCCATGCCGAGCGGGTGGAAGTCGTGGTCTGGGGGGTAGTCGGCGAGCGCGAGCCGTTCGAGGACGCGCGTGCGTGTGTCGTATAAAAAGAGGTGGCCGCGCGGGGAGGGGTCGCGGAGCGGGCCCATGACGGTGTTCCACGCTTTGCGGTTCGGGTCGCAGCCGATGAGCACGAAGCGGTCGGTCAGCGCGCCCTCGGCGTCGCGGTGGTCCCAAAAGACGATGTCTTCGCAGAAGCGGAGGTCATCCGAGGGGTCTTGAATGAGGGTGCAGTGCGAGGAAACGTTTCCCCCGGCGTAGTAGGCGGCTGGGAGGTCGGGCGCGGTTAGAAAGTGGTAACGGACGACGTGGCCGCTGCGGTAAACGAAGACGGCCTGTTGAAAATCAATGAGTACGGTTGGGTTTGATCCAGGGGAAAGGTACGAACGAGGAGGGCTGCCACTAGGCCGGTTGCTGCCTTGAGAAACATGTTGGGTTGTGAGGGCCTCGCAAGTGCCTGGTCACTGAGACTAGCAGTGAAACGGATTCGACAATAATTACGGCCCTGGCCTGGACTCGAACCGAAAACGACCCGGCGAGCTGCAACTCGATTTCAAAACGAGACAGCGCGTCAGTCTGCAAGTATTCGTGTTCTCGTCCAGGTCCTGCACGCAGAACGACGCTTCCATTTCCACCATTGGCAACCAAGAGGACTTGGCAGGCCAACGTCGGAGAGGAAAAAAAGAAAAGAAAGAAAGAAAACGAAATGGTACAATTGTGGCGGCTTGTGTCGAGTTCGAGTCTATGATCGTGCCCGCTAACAGGAAGCCGCTTGGCAAAGAAGCTGGTAGCTTTTAAATGGCCAATGAAGACGAGCAAGAACTCGAAGGGGTGCCTTGCGGCCCTTGCCCAGCACGCTCGGCGCGCCGACTCTGGATCCCTCGAAGCTGCCTCCGAGTCGTACGGCGCCGATAGCGATAGAGTCATGCCGTTTTGGCGTTGGTACGACGTCGGTCTTCTACTCACCTCGAGCGATCGAGCGATCAATGCAGGCACGCAACGAAATGGATTTAAACTCTTTGCGATCCACCCCTGCACTACCAGCCGACCCTCTTTTTTTTTTATAATAGTGAACAGAGATATACCGCGTTGCTCGCAAACTACGAAACTTGATCAACTACCGTCATCTCTCGTCCATTCAATAAAAGAGCGAGAGGAACGAGACGATGGCTCAATTACGTTGCATTTAGTTCGACCTCGTTCTGCTTGACTCGTGGTATGTCGTGGAATTTCAGTGAATCATGCTGCTATTAGATGACGAGGTACCAGGGGACGGAACGCTGCCGATCGGAATTAGTAGCAAACACAACTAACCTGCTGATCATTTCTGGGTCAATTCCGGCGGCTGCAATAATTGATTCCTGCGAGATAGATACGGATGAGCTGACAAGACAAATCAATATTATTCTCCAGTCTGAAAGAGGCACTCGGCACCGTCCGCAAAACACACTGTGGACACTGTCAGAGCACGATCGAAAGGAAAAAGTTGACAGAGGACGGTATTTACGCCATTCGAAAAAACTGAGCCCGTCAGGGCCGCCGTGACTGGGTCGACGATAATCGAAATCTATGAATAGTCGGCGGACAGAACCCGGCATTTGACGTGGCCCATTTTCGTCTGGTCAGGTCCCGCCATAGAGATCTAGAGCATTGCATGTGAATTCCGACACCGAAAGTGTAGGCCATGACGGCAGCTGCGATGGCACTTGATATATGCCAATTCCTGACGAAGGTTAGATTCATGAGTCTCCATGACGAGGTAAATTGAAAGTGGATTTGCATGACTTGTGCTCATTTCGCAGGAGTGTCAATCGTTATGATCTCATTCAGTGGTCATGGTTTGTCCAATACACATTCCAGAACTGACTGTTTTTACGGCAACCGAAAGTTGCCAAGAAAACCGTACATTGCTCCGCATTCTAGAAAAAAAGGTCTGATATAATCGATCGTGTTTGAGACAAAAATAAACGTCAAACGGAAAAGAGCGTGAAACATCACCCGCCTCTGACAGACATGGATGTACATAGAGCACCGATCATGTACCTGAAGACGATACTCCCGTCTAATTTTGAGCATAGCTTAGGCTATGGAACGAGGGCGATAATGAAAATCTCCTTGGTCCATTGTTTCGGAGAGTGTGTTCCACAACTTTGCGCTCGACGATAGGATTCGCGTCGAATCTGGGTAGAGGCGTGCCCTGTGCCATCCTGATGGACAGTCGCTGCGGTATTAATTACGTTAGCGAGGGCAATGCGGGCACGTCCAGGTTAGTGATCAAAGTACTGCCGAGAGAAGCATGTGAGGGAATTTTGCAAAGTAACAAAGGTGATTGGTTCGTCCAATCCACCAACCCTGACGCTGTAACGAGATTGCTCCAAGATCGTCTGCGCGTCGCAGCACTGGTTGGCGACGAAGAGGTCGGTGAAAGAGAAAAGTTGGACAGGGGCTCGTAGGGAAAACTTGTGGACGCCCAACAGTGCCGAGTAGCCTGCGAGGGTCGGTGGAGTGCGCCGGCGCACGGAAACAAGTAAAAGAGGTAACCACGTGGGGTGTGATTGCGGAGGAGACGGCGTTCCATGCGTTGCTTGGTGGACATATTCGCGTCCCTTTCTCCAAGTAGAATACAGCATGATTGATCACAACGTGATACAATGTCCGTAACGGCGTGACTCCACACAGTGCCTGGGAGGTATTGCGGCAGGTCGGGCGAGTATGCTACGAGGTGGTTCGGAGGCAAGAGAGCTAGACTAGGCCCGTTGCTTTGAAAAGCATTTTGAAACAAGGTCGCAATAGATGGCTAGTATACCCTGACCTTATGGGCCAACCCAGAACGCGTGTAGCGAGCGCCCTTGGGGCGCAGGTGCCCCATTTGTTCTAGTAATTAGTTGATAATACGAAGGGCTGATGCGCCTGGCGCTCCACCTGACGGGAGCTCCACCTGACATTCAGAATGAAATATACATAATGGTTTCTTGAGTGGTTTCTGGGAAGAAAGATGGCGGAGCACACTTCGCACTTACCCGAACTGCCCGACAGTCACGGTACACGTTTTTACTCCACTTTTTTTTCCAACTTCTTGCTGTGCGAACTCAGACACCCGGCGCTAACGCTGTGCGGTTCAACGTCACCAGATTCTTTATGTAACAGACCAGCAACGTCGAGGCCTTTATGGATGCAGTGCGACTGACAATGACCACAGGTTGCGACATTCTTTGAACCTTGCACTCGGGATGGCAAGCGAACAAGTGGATGCTCGGGAGCCATTGATATCGGAACGAGCACAGGCTATTGGCTAACCGCCCGGCCCGGCTCAGCTCCTTCAATCGTGGCCCCGTCACGGTCGGACAGAGAAGTTCCACCCAGATTCACAGCGAGTATGGAACGCACCAGCAAGTTCTCAGACGAACGCTTTGCTAGTGTTGGCTTGGCGAGAAGCGAGCGAGATCAATTGAACATGATGTCCAACACGTAGACGGTATCAAAGCCCAACAACAACGGATTTGGGATTCCCTCCCACCAAAGGTCTACACGCCACGCATTCGTCCAAGGCCACACACCACCCCCTTGTCCTTGACCAAATGAGGTCCACGAAAATGTACAGCCCATTCTTTGGGCCGATTGTCCGCATTTGGTCAAGAATGCTCAAGTGCTCCTGCGTGGAAAGACCTCCTATGTTTAGATGATCCGGCTACGATAGTTTTGATTCACCACTCGACCTCATTCACAGCCATCCCCAGCGGATATAAGCTGCCCTTCGGCGGCCTTTTTCATTTCATTTTCCCTGTGTTCAGACCTCCCTCCGCACCCTCCTCCGTCCCTATACACAAGCCGACTCAGCAAGCTCGTTCGGGTACACGTCAGGTACGTATCGTGTCATTCCAAAGGGCTACGGGACTCAGGCCTTGTTTATAGAAATGTGCAACTTCGTCGTCCCCATCCGCACCTGTTCCAAATGCCACGTACGCGAGCCTCTCTTCCACGACAACGAAAAGGCACGATCAGACGAGGTCGGTCATCTTTTCATTTGTCCACGTATGCCCGCTCAATTCCTTATCTCTAGTCACTACTCTACATGGACACGGCCCAAGACTGCTATTCGCGCTGGTGCGTCTTGAGCAGTGAACACCCCAAAACGTGTGGCCACTGCTGGTTCACGTGTAAACACGGGTAAGCATCACCTTCCTCTTCGTCCCTCGCAAATTCTTGTCAGATATCTGTCTTGAACGATGCTCACCATTGATCTAGGCACGGAAAGACGAGAGAGATTCATGGTGGATCACCTTCCTACGTCTGCCATGGCTGCGCACCGAGGGAGAGACGGCAACCTGCGTGGAAACGACCCCGGCCTGCGCACCCGAACCATCCCGGCCGACGCATGATGGGCGCAGCCACACATGGCGTTTTGGGCCTCGCACGATTCCTGGCCCGATCATAGTGATTACCCCTCCATTTCTTCAGCCACCGCTTCCACCGCTTCCACCTCCGTCCTCGTCCTGGGTGAAAGTAGAAGATCTCGGGCGCCCATAGACTCCGCTTACCATCACTGCATTTCTATCGTTTTCCTCCTTTCTTAATCACACTGATTTCGTGATGCTTGCTCGACATGCTCCACATTATGATCTGTTTACTACTATTACGCGAGGGCGCAATGCCGAATGGAGATACTTAAATGTACAGTACAGTATACAATTGAATGCTAAGTCGAACTAACCAAAATCTTGCTATTGTACGAGGAACACGTTGATGCCGTCTCTGTTTTCACTATTTGCGTAAACTTGGACGGGACCTTGGTCTTTTCAAAGTTCAGATCGACTGTATAAATATCAGTAGGGGTGGGAGAATGACTAACCTTGTGGACATGCAGTTGCTTATAGTAAAGATGCCTCGATAGAAACACGTCCAAAGATAAACGCGCGCGCCCCCGATCGCCCACAAGTACACACAACGCTACATTGTGCCTGTCGGACTCGGAGCGAGGCGTCCCAGGCAGAACCCGAGGGTGCTTCCATCTCCACGCCTGGCCGGTGCGCAACGGATTTCCTCACACCCGCCGTGTGACCTAGGTCAAAGGGGGAACGAGTGATCACCGGGACACCGGCGCACCGATAAGCCATCGGATGCCTTCACTCACACGCAGGGGAGAAAGAGTCCCCCGCAATGACCCAGAATGATGGACCGGAGGTCGAAGACGAGCCGTGGCATCGCATACGTCACCGTTTTCTAGTGGAAGTGCGGGCATGTCATGTCGTCGCAGCAGTCGTCGGCAAGGAGAAAGAACGAGGTACCTGATAGGTCATGGCAGCATAATAAACTTCCATCCCCGCTCTGAAAAACGTCATCCCGAGATTCGCAAGGGGTCCCGGTGTCGTACGATAGCAAGTGCTTCTTTATTCTCTGCAAACCTTGGGTAACTATTGTCTAGATAGTTCGCACACGAGCGCGCTATTTTTTTCCAGACAGAGAGGTAGGGAGTCAGCGACCATACCACATCAAGGAGATCGTTCGTAGGAATAGGCGTATTTATCACAAAGTCGACCAAGTCGACAACAGAGATGTGTGGTCTATCAACGGGCGGGATAAGTATGCTTTCAGTAAGCTTGTGAGAAACAAGGCGTAGGTACCTGGTGACGCTTCTTCCGGTCCTGGAGAAGGGTCCACTCTACTGGTTCCGCACGGCCCTATCCACGGTTCCGAGGAACGCCCTCGGAACTGAAATATGTACATAGAATAGCTCGTCCAAGAATAGTGAATCGATCCGAAGTTTGGCATGTAGACCCAAAGAGATGACGGGAATGCGGCAAAGGGTCTGTAGGATTGAAGTCGGGTATTGAAAATGCACAAACGTCGGTCGTTTAAGAAGTGACCAGTTTTTCTGCGTGTTCGTCAGGATTTCCCCGAAAGGGAAGTACAAGCATCGATGAAGAGTTTGTTCGAAATCGAGAAAATTGAATGGGGTCCGTCCAGAGCAACAACCGCATGACCGGCATTCACAAAACGAACCAGATGACATCTGTGTTGATCTATTTTCAGTGAAACGGATGCCGCACACCGTCGCCAACATCAACGGATGTCCGACCAGTCCGAAGAAGTAGAACCGGAGGATTGGCGGAGTGAGTCTATCCGCGAATGGTTCAATGTTCACAGGTGATTCACGAGGAATGGAAGGACGCGAACGAAGAGTGGAGCCGATATCCGTTGCCTATTTGACGTCTTCACGGGGTGCATGCCTCGAGTTGCGACTTCTCGCGTTTGACATGGGGAATCGGCGAAAAGGCTTCAAGTCGACATCTATACAAGCACTTAGTATACATGGATCATACATAAATGATAGAATCCGTGAATATCGAACGCTGCAGTGTCTGTTGTTGTGAGGAGCACGGGTGGAGGACTTGCGTGATGATTACCAGCATGAAACAGCTTACGAAAGGGAGGGGCGTTGACTAGGTACATGGTGATCGCTAGTACGGGATGACAGCTAAAACGTGGGTGGGCGAAAGCTTGAGGCACTGACTAAAGCCTGGAGCGAGCTGCGTACCCGCAATGAAGGAGCCTGTGACGCGTGGAGCGAAGCTCCACCCAGAAAGAAGGAAAAGGCTCACGTCAGCGAACGGGCGGCAAATCGGTGTGAGACAAAAGATGGGCAACGTCTTGCCGCTTGTGGAGGTATGGTGCAAGAATAAGGGCGCGACGTCGAAGGTAAAGAGTGAGGGACTCTCCAGACCATCTCCCCATGGTGTTTACGACGTCGAAGGGAATCCCTTGCAGCAGGTAGTGCAGGGTGCCACCTCGGATGCGCAGGCTGTGGCCTTTGAGATTTGGTAAGTCTAATTATTGTACAATTTCTCTGATTCGAGATGTCACCTCTGTTTTCGTCAGTGGGCGCAGGCCTCGTGTGTGCCGCTAAGCGAAGAAGTGGTCTTGTGGGCCCGGCTGGTTATTTAATTTCCAGGTGGTTATCCCAACCACGCGACCGGATTTGTGAGCTGTGGTATCCTCGCCTGGGGAGTCTGTCAGCTTCGTGGTTTGGATCAGCAAAGTCCAGCATGACAGCAAGGTTGGGGTCTCGCATGATCTTAATGACAGTGGTTGCGAGGTGGACGAGCAAATTTGACTAGGAAAGAACGCGAATAAGAGAGACGGACGTTGCGCAAGAGGAAACTCTGGCGTGGTGGTGCGAGGTGGCGAAGAGAAAGAAGCTGCGCCATCTCGCTCACTCACTTTATTCTAGGAGAGGCTCACTCAATCGCCTGGCCTAGAATGCCTTGACTACCCAATGTCGACGCCGATATGCAGTTCAGAACTTGTTCAACAGTGACCGTGAAGCTTCAAGTTTTGTGAACCTCGTTCGAGTTGTGGTGACCGTTGAGAAGAAGGTCGGACTGTCAAAAGATCCATGATGAACGACAAGCTCAAGGAAATGACATCCTCCATCGACTTCAATGCACCATACAAACAAGTCAAAGGTCACCGCGAAATCTACGGTACATTTTTCCACGACCGAACATCACCGCGTGCTGAGCATTCTGCAGACCACCTCAAGACCCTCTCCCCGCCCCATCCGTCTGCCATGCCACCACCTCACCTCGTCTTCTACGCCGCACGCAACATCCTCTTTCCCTCTCTCATTCTAGGTCAGATACCCGACTTGCTCGACCTCCTCACCACCGTCGAGACCTTTCGCCGATTCGCCGCACTCAAATCGAGCGAGGCACTCGACTGGCAAACGTATTTCGAGCGGGAAAAAGCGCACGCTCACGAAGAGGACGTGCGGTTACTCGCAGCAGACGAAGTACGCGTCCTACGGCGTTTTCTGGAAAAGACGGACGCGCAGCGATGGGAGTACATTTCATTGGTTCGGAGCCTCATTCGACTCGTGAGTCTCTCGTCTGGTCGTAGGCGTCTGTCGTAGATGGAATCGACGTACGTTCCGGCTATAGCACCTTCATTACTTGTGGACAGCACCCGAATCATGTCTCCTACCAAAAAGGCTGAACGACTTCTTTCCGGGATCGGTGCAAGACGTTGACAAGCCCTCTGAGCTACTCTTTCACATCGATCTTTCGGAGGACGAAAAGAAGTTCTTTGAACGACTCAAGGTGGATTGCCAGGAGTGGATGAATCTCGTCGTGAACTGGGAAGACAAGCGGGAGGGGATATGCCGAGACGAAGGGTGTGTGCCTTTGCGTGCGTATGAGTAGTTCCGAAATTCATATTTTTTTCACGGTAGGTTATCTGAGGAGGATACGGAGGCGACTTATGCCGAAGACTTTCGGACTACGTTTTCGCTGCCCTATCAGCCTTTGGAAATGGTACGAAACGTCGAGATCTATCTGGACAAGGTGGAGGACATCGTCCAAAAGCTCGAGCTGTGGTTCCCTCCTGGAGAATGAAAGATAACGCAAGGCATACCTATCATTATTGTAATATTAATGGGTCGTTTCTTTTCGGAACCAGTTTCCACATTGGCAGCACTTTCTCATCAAGTTGTACACGATATATATATTCTTTCAAAGCACAAACACTTCAACAGAAAAAGACGACATAATCGAGGGACGAATGCGAGAGGGCTGTAGTCATTGTCAATAATTACACAATTCTCAGTAAGGGAGAACTGACGAGCAGTTGAATACAAATTGGCACGCGACCGCTTCGACAGACTCTGAATCTCCACAGGATACTTCAACCATTTCCCGCTTTCTCTTGTGCGAGGAAAGCCATGCCGATGGCCCAAGGCCATCCGGTGGATCCACATTCAAAGGTAATGGGGATGTAGAAGATTGAGTTGTAGTACCGCATGTTTCCTTCACACAAGTAATACCAGAGTGCCGAGATACTCCCGAAACGACAAAGTCTTTCGGTCTCAGTACTTGTCCGTAAAGAAATTTGCCCATGTGTGTACGAGAAAACGGTTTCCCTCTGTTCCGAATCGCAAGTAGCGCCAACACGAAAGGCAGTGGCGAACGCGAAAAGTTCTTTTCATGATTGTCGAATAGGAAGTTCCTCAGATCCCGCCGCGCAGACGTAGCACTTGGCGACTCGTCCGTAGGTACCCCAAGGAAACGGCATAACCGGAGATACACCTGATAGTCTCCGAGGTATAGCTGTCCGGCAAACACGTTTAGTTGATCGATTAAATCCCAAGGCGGAGTCCAGTCAGAGGGTGGCGGAGGGATTGTATACATCTTGAGATCGACGGACGGTTTGATGCACAGGGATGGGCGGGGTGCATACATGTGAAGGTGGTCTTCCTCGCTTGTCTTGAAATCTTGGATCAAGAGATTGGCTTCAAATGGGCCCATCAGAACAAGTACTCGATCCCTTTTCGAAGACACGACCCATTGAACAGGACGTAGATATTGATCGATGGTTCCTTTGGTAGACTCGGGTGTGATCGTATTGCAAAAGTCTGCCGTCGCCAAGATGGATGGACTCCAGACGTCGGCTTCTCGAGCTCTTTTCGAGTGTAGTGAAGATGGGACGGAAGGCACTACTGGAACGCAACGCAGGAATAACGCCAGTTTTCACGAATCTGACGACATCGGGATGAGAGGAATTTTCCGCAGGTTCTGCTTTTGAAGGCCGTTCTGCTTCCCATTCACGTTTGCGTTCTCGGTTTACTTCCCGTTCCTGTTCTTCTACTTGAACACAAGAGAGAGACGCGACTCCAAGGTCTCTGCGCCGTTGCTGTATGTCTGAGCTTAGTCCCAAAAGAGTCCCTGATTCTAGTTTACACTGTTCCTGGGGTGTGTAGAGATCTTCCAAAGACCTAACTGCGACTGAAACCATACGTCAGACAGCTGTTTCGACGTGATCGTTTTGTTGCAGAAACGGGACCAAGCATCCTCTCTTGACCTATGGTCCATGCCTTGTTATGCCTTATAAGGAGCCCGTTGTTGGATGTCTGTCCAGGTCTCGTGTACTATTGACTAGCATAGAATGTCGGCGGTAGTGATCTGAGAGTTCGGGTCCTTTTTTTAGCACGCGGATACTCTTATCAACTTCTGGTGGCTCGAAAAACATGACCCGAAATACGAACATTGTACAAGGCAGTCCTTTGTGAGCCTCGCGCCCAGCGTGACTGCTGCTCGCTAGCCAGTGGGCATGATCCAGGTAGACAGCACAGCGTCCCAACTGCTGAGAAAGTGACGATGACAGCAGTGGTTGTGACATGCCACTCGGCACGAGTACCGTCAACTCATCGTTTCCACCGAAGTAGATCATAGCACCAGTGGCATCATGACGATACCGAGCCACGCTTCGGCCACTTCGTGATTTGAAGATTTGAGGATCTGTGCACCTACATCCAACAATACACGGATCTCGGAGAGTATGTAGAAGTTGACTAAATTTCAATCTCGTTCTCTGTTCAAGTTCACCTGCATCCAGATGCTGGCTGGGCGTTGGTCGATACGCATCCCACCAAAAGGCCGTACCTTTCAACGTCCCTTGAGAACGATCGAACGGTTTCTGCTCCTGTTGATGTACCACCGTTCTCTGACCTGCTTATGTTCGACCGGTTCCTTCGTCGGACAGGAATGGCCAAGAAGCAAGCTACAGCATTTTTCAGCCATCCGCTGTTCTACGAGTTGCAAGATGTAACCCGTGGTTTTATCGCCAAGTATCTGGCCCTGGAGACAAAAGAAAAGAATGTTGGCACTGGGAATGGAAACGCGAATATCAGGGGAATATTTGGTATGCAAGTAGTGGTTCATTCGGGGTGTAGCATTGGTAACGTACGTCCGGCTTTGTTTCCCGCAATCCCCAATTTTGACAACAGGTTTTGGACGGATGTGATATTCCCGTTCGAGTATCCCTTACCTTCCACCCATCCGCTCTCGCCATACTCTCCTGTTTCGCACTCATTCAAAGCGGGCTATACCGTTTCTTTGCCCTGTGCTCCGACAATCCCTGAAGTGAACATAACGTCGACAATTGTGGTTGAGTGCGCAAAGACGCGAAGCCGCGCATTATTATCAGAGGAGATCTTCCCAGGGGCGGAAGCCTGGCGCGGGAGGCTGAGACTTCATGCTTTTCTCGATGGTAATGTGTACAGTGAAGCGGTGGTGAAGGAGCGGGTGGACGAGGCGAAGGCAGCCTTGTTGTGATACCTTGGATCTCGCAGTTTTGCAAGATTGTCAACGAGAGCTAGGATGTAGTGAGTACGACTGTGTAGTACATACTAGTGCTGTCGACAGTGCCCATCCGACTTTTCGTACTTATGTAAGCAAGCGCCTTTCATGTTGTGAAGTGAGGTCCCGTCATCTCCAAAGCCCAAGACGAGTAGATGTCCTTCCAGGACGTGATTTCCAACCAAACCAACCGACCACGACATCTTTCGCAAATATTTCTCCGAAACCAAGCATCACTCCGTTTATGAATGGAAGCAGCAGGTTAATAGTAAGCGAAGACAGTACAAGCGATAGACGTGTCCGCGGTTGAATCCTGTCATCCATGATGGAGGGAAGCATGGAGGGAGGAATATATGTCTGGTTCCGGCGTGGAACCTCAAGTGGATCCGCAGCTGCAGGGACTGAGCTTGGCGCGAGGACGGCGGGTTGGGGTGCGGGCGAGTGAGGAACGGATGCTTCGGGAAAGGACATAGAGGGATACGACGACGTTGGTGAGGGCGAGATGTGTTCCCACCGCTGGGAAGGCGACCCGCTCTCCCTCTTGGCAAGCTGTACCTCGGCGCCCTGCGCACTCTCCTCCGGTTTCTCGGGCGACTCGACGTGTTCGATCGAGCTGAGTGACACTACAGATGCCGCGAGAGAATGGGTAACAGTTTCAGTAGCAGCAGCAGCAGAGGTTGTGAGGTGCTCCCCGAGGTCGGCAAACGACTCGTGTGGCTCTCCGCGCGCTGTCCGCTCTGCTTCTTCATGCGCGCGAATGGATTCCCATTTGGCGCGGGTCTGTTCGGCTTTGGTACGTGCAGACGCGGATTGGGCGCGCCATTCCAAGACTTGTGCGGAATAAGTCGCCTGCCAGGTATCGTCTGGGGCGGTCTCGGAAGGCGAGGTCGTCGGTTGGGGTGGTGGTGCAGGAGCGGGGTTTCCGGAGGACGAAGACGGGTGTGTTACCTCGGCAGGTTCGAATGGGTGCTCAAGTGCTGCCTGACCGTGTCAGTTTGGAAAATAATGGCTTTGTTCTTCACTGAACATACCTGAAGAAGCTGGTGCTCGTCGACTGACTGGAGAGGACTCGATTCTGCCATGGTGAACGGCAAGTCGTCACGAGGAATGTCATCCGATACATCCGAGTATTCTCACGACATAAGTCACGTGCCTGTGTAAAGGAGCGTCGATGACGTCGTATATGACTTAAGCGACAAGTCTGTAGGGTCTATAAACCTGGTGAGTTTGTTTCCCCCGGCTCTTTTAACATTAATTATCATCTTGAATCATGGTGAGCTCGTTTGGGCGTGCTCGGTGGGTTGCTCGCTAACGATCTAGACAGGCTGACGTCGAGTATCAGGTGGCTAGCATTCTTTGGGGCGTGTGCTGACCGTGAACTCTGACCTCCTGACAACAGAAAGGCGACCGAGTCGAATATAGACCCGTTGGCGGCGGTAACGAGAACGTCTCTCACAGCCATGGCAAAATAGTCAACGTGCATGGATCGGGTGACGTGCGTAACTGATTTATTCTTGTCTTGCGCGACGACGGCGCTGATGCTGTCGCAGGAGATCAGGTATTCGATCAAAAATGACAATACTGGCAAGACAACCAGCTACTTGGTACGTAGGTTTTCATTTGGACCGTTGGACGTGGACGTTGATGGCTTCGTAGCCAAAGAATATCGTCGGGAAACTCGAGTCCTAGTTCTGAAATGCATAGAGTATTAGTATTTTTGCTACATGTTTGTGAAGAATGTGTGTGTCGGGCGAAGAGTTGGTGCCATTCTGTACAGTCACCCTTGAGGTACGCAGATTTAAGACAATGCACTGAATGAGCATAGCATGAAATCATTGAATAAATTACGAATCGACTATGAAACTTCCTCCATGTCGTCGTCGTCGTCGTCGTCGTCATCATCATCATCTTCTTCTTCATTGTAATCCTCTATTGCCACATCGTCATTCGTCCCAGTGCTTGGACCAGGAGCATTTTCTGATTTAACCTGGAAGATATTTCAGTAAAATACAACATTTCTTAGCACTACCACACCGACCCATTCTCTAGCAAATATCTCCGAAAGTTCCCACATCCCATTGTGCTCTCCACTGCGATGCAGCGTGGCGATCTCA
>JBBPML010000183.1:0-50561 GCA_038090275.1 Austroboletus novae-zelandiae | reverse complement strand
GAGTAGTACCAGGGCATGGCACGCTCGTAGGATCCATCGAAGTCTTCGGGGACTCCGAGGCGAAGTTCGGTGGGTTTCACCGACGAGGAGGTGGGGGTGGAGTGGGACATGGGTGGGGGTGGGGCGAAGGGGTCCGATCTACTGATCGGCATGGGCGATGGGGGTGTGGGGGCTCGTGGGATTACCAATGAGGACGAGAGGGCGTGGGCAAGGGTAAGATCTTCATGATCTTCTGTGGGTATGACGATATCATCGTCAGTGGGTACCTCTTCTTGCGAGGCCGAGAAGTGTTCCGAGGGGGACGGTGAGGGTTCGCGATAGCGACGAGGGCCTAGGGAGGGTCTAGGGTTCGAGGGGCGATAGGGGTGAATGGTGGGCTAAGGCGAGGCTTGCCCAGTGAAGAGCAAGTTAGACCTTTTGTTACGCTCAGGCGTAGACCCGAGTGACGAGGGGCAAGGGGACGTTAACGTCGCTATTCAGCTGACGTGGCAGGGGTTGATAGACGGGCGATCCGCTATCTGAAACGACTCTAACAATAAAGATGACTTTGAGAGAAATAGACCGCTTGGGCCTTCTTATGAGGAGATACTTGGGTAAGAGGAAAACTCCAAGTTATCAAAGCTGGGGAGCCAGCCTTGACGACCCGGGGGTTTATATACTATTCTAATGTATATACATGTTTGGCATATTACTATAACGAGGCATCGTACCATGATAAGGAGAGAATACATGATTGGTCTAAGAAGTTGAGAAGCATAAGCATGAGGCCACCATGAGGTGTGGCAGAATGGAAGAGAAGCATATGGAACATAGAAGCGTACCGTGCTGCACACATGAGGTGTGGCAGCTAATTAATTAAAAGAAGGAGAGAAGCGCATTGCATGTGTTGTGCCATGAGGCACGAGTCTAGGCTGCTTTGTAAGCAGTCATGTGATACTTTTAGGATAAGAAATCGACAAGTCCTGTTCTCCTTGGTGTGAGAACATCTTGCCATAAAGAGTAGGTTGAGAGTTCGACTCCCTCCTAGGGCAAATAATAGATCCCAGTGACTAGGATTCGTAACACTATCCTCAGCCTCAACGGTATGTCGTGAGCTGTTGACCTGGTCAACGTATGTTGTGACACAGGGACGAAGGAGTCGCTATGGGGGAGCAATGACGAAGGGGACGAGGGGAACACCTACTTGGTAGCAAGGCGAGGACAAGGGGGCCCGAGAGGAATCGATGATCAAGGTAGATTCGGGTAGGTCTAACTTGGGGAATACATCGAGGGTATCGAGAGGTTTATATAGGCAAGTCAAGAGAGAATGAAGCAGAGCATAAAAGGGATGACTCGACTATAGAATGCGATGGAATCGCGAAGAAGGGGAATGAGTCAGAGATAACGGTAGCAATACAACTGCGGATACTGTGGATGAGTCACGCTAAATAGGTAAGCGGAGATAAGAGAAAAGGGGAATAATGAAGTGGCTCAGGTGGGACTCGAACAGCGAGAGCAATGTCCATAGGGAAACTAGAGTAAGAGCAAAGAGAAAAGAGTAGGGGTATGCGCGAATCGTAACACATCCTGCAATGAATTATCATAGGAAAGTGGACATTCCTGGCCACCAGTAATCTTTTTCCAGGGTTGCAAGAATTCTGAAGTGTCTCATGTGTCCAACAGCCTGTGAGTAATGTAGTTCCTGAACCAGATTCTGATGTGCTTCCTTGGAAATATAAAGTCATCCTTGGAAGTGAAGTTCTTTGTTGGTAAACATCCAGTTAGATGTCTTGGTTCTGGGGAGTGGGGGGGTGTCTACATACATATATCTTTTTGAGTGCGTGCAGTAAGGACAAAGGGATCTTCAGAGGTAGATTGGGAGATTTTATCCATCAGAGTGACATCTAAGATTCTGCAAAACAGGTCGTCAGGTAGGAGAATGACATTGGAGTTATCTTTCTCAGTGAAGACTTCATCCCTCTGCGATAGGGCATCAGCAGGTCCCATCTGGGTCCCTGGGACATGGGTGAAAGAAAGATCGAAGTCCTGGAGGAACATTTGCCATTGAGCATATCATCTGGATAATTTGTGAGGTGCTCAGAAATAGGTGAGGTTCTTGTGATCAGTGAGGATTTGGACCACATGTCTTGCTCCAAGGTGGCGATGTCTCCAGTCTTCTAAGGCATGGATGACTGCTAGAAGTTCCCTGTCATAAATATCATAGTTTCTTTCAGTGCTAAAGAGGGTTCCTGATCGGTAGGCACAGATGTGCATGTTTCCGTTTTTGTCTTTCTGCATAAGAACACCTTCAGTGGTGGAAAGAGAGACATCCATCATAATGAAGTAGGGGAGGTCCAGGTTTGGTTGCTGAAGTACAGGGGAAGAGGAGAAGATTTGTTTCATGTTCTCGAATGCTTCTTATTCTTCCTTGTTTCAAGCCCATAGGTTCTCTTTGTGAGTTAGTTTGTTTAGGGAGTTTACCCTTCATGTAAAGTCAGGTATGAATCTTTTATAGAAGTTGCAAAATCCTAGGAATGATTGGACTGCTTTTACCAAGGTGGGGGTTTTCCATTCATTAATAGCTTTGAGTTTAGTGATGTCCATTGCCAGTTCTCCAGGTCTAACAGTCAGACCAAGGTAATCCATGGTGGATGAGTCGAAGGTACATTTCTGGAGCTTGCACCTAAGCCCTAGACTTTTTAGTTGTTCTAGGACTTTGATTGTTCTTTCCTGGTGTTCTCCCAGATCTGAAGAGTGTATTCCTAGGTCATCCATGTAAATGATCAGCCATCCTTCAGCCAAATAGTCAGCAAAGGCATCATTCATAAAGGCCTGGAAGGTAGCAGGCGAGTTGCACAAGCCAAAAAACATAACTGTTGATTTGAATAAACCATAGGGGGTAATGAAGGCCACTTTCCATTGATCTTCAGGTATGATTTGAATGTTGTGATAGCCCCATTGGATGTCCATTTTAGTAAAAATCAAGGAGTTTCCAATTTGTTCTACAATGGACTGGATATTTGGTAATGGATAGGCATTTTTTACAGTGTTCATTGAGGTACCTGTAGTCTTGGCAGGGGCAAAGCTTTCCATCTTTCTTATCTATAAAGAAGAAAGGTGCGGCTTGGAGGGTTTGTGAGGGTTTGATTCTTCTATTTGCTAAGTTTTCTTCAACAAACTTCTTACATGCCTCCTATTCAGGGAGAGATAGGGGGGTATGCCTTGGCTTGTTTCGGGATGAAGGTTTCTTGTAGTTTGATGGTATGATCATATGGATGGGATGAAGGTAGAACATTTGGGGGATTTTCTTTGAATACATCCACATAGTCTTTGTATACATCAGGGAGTTTCTTCTTCTCCACTTTCTTTGCTATTTCCAGCTCAGTGGAGAGGGTAGTTTTCATGACATACTCTGTGTTGGCTTCATATCAGTCACAATAGGCCACATGGATCACTAGATCTGGATCTTTGCAGAGATAGTGGAGAAGATATCATTGTTCATCTGCTTCTTCTTCATTAAGGGGTAGTCTTGGTTCCCAATGGGGTACATTGAGTGTGATTCGGCTGGTGGTCCAGTTGATCTCAGGGTTCTGTTCTCTGAGCCAATTCATTCCAAAAATGACATTTTCCTTGCTCACAGGGAGAAGGTGGAAGGATTGCTTTTTCGTAACATTTCCCATATGGAAGGTGAGAGTGGTACAGTATCTGATGAGACCAGCTTGGCTTGCTGTTTCATCAGTGTTGATGGCTTGTATGGGTCACCCTATTCTTTCCATGGGGAGAGAGTTTCTTTGGGTGAAGTCAAGGTTTATAAAAGATCTAGTAGCTCCACAGTCAATCAGGGCAGTGGTTTTGGCAATGGTTCTTCTGGAGTTCTCAAGCAAAATAGAAATGAGGATTGTTTTTGGATCACTTGATACTAGTACAGAAGATAGAGAAGGGGAACAGTAAGCCGATTCCTGTTTCCTCTTTAAAACCTGAAAAGCCCTTATCCTTGAGTTTGATTTTGGTGATCATTTCTTCTTCCTCCACCATCTTGTTTTCAAAGCATTCTTTTAATACTCAAAGCACTTCTTTCTTATCTACCTCCTTTTTTCCTAGTTGTTTGACATATTCATCAACTGATCCAGGTTTGGTGTTGATGTTCCAAATCCTAGTGGGGTTTCTGGGTGGGTGAGGAGGAGGTCCTCCATTGTGAGGGTGATTCCTGGTGGAACAGCCAACCTTGTGACAGATGAAGCATCTATTTTCTCTGATGTGGCGAGCTCTCTCAACAGGGAAGAGCATGCAGCACCCTAAGGCAGTAGTTTGGACTGTGTCCACATCCATGGCATCAGAGTTTCTGTGGTTTCCTTCAGTTGAGTATCTTTCTTTGTGAATGTCTCTAATCCTGTCCTGCTGGCGAGCAAATGTGGCTGCTTTGTTTGACCATTTGGTTCATGTCTCAGGCTCCTTCTTCATGCTGATGATCCATTCGGTGAGATCTGAGTCTAAACCCTTCATGTAACATCTGATCAGGGCATTTTGATTGATAATCTTGGCTTTGCCAGATAGGAGCCAGAAATCTGTGTTGTAGCGATTGAGGGCATCTAACCCTTTTCCTTTCATGACAATCTGGTGGAGTTTTCGTCATAAGTCTGTGGCACTTTCTTTGTCAGCAAAGGCTTCCAAGAATTCCTTCTTGAACTCTGCCCAAGTGGCTTTGTCCAGGGTGACAGATCCACTGTCCAGTGCTTCATATGCTGTCTCCACATAAAGCTTGCCTCATCCCTTAGACATCCTGTTAAGGGTGGTATAGATCTTCTTTCATTCGCTATCATACTTTTCCTTGTTCATGGTATAGTATACATCCATGGCTTTGAGCCAGTATTTAGCATCAGATGCTTCCCCTAAGAAGTCATCACGGAGTCCAGCTTTGAGTTTGGCCATATCATTGTCAGAGGGGAGGGGAATAGGGGTGGGGGTGGGGGTGGGGGTGGGAGTGGTTTGTGGTAGTGTTTCAAAGTTCAGTCCAGTTCAGTCTTTTTACCTCTTTCAGAGGCAACTGGACCAAGACTGGACCTTTTATTTCTCACTTTTCAAGGCAACTGGATCAAGACTGGTGTGGACCAGTCTTTATCAGTTGCAACTGGTCTAGATCAGTCTAGACTGGATTTAAAATAACTATACCCATACCCATAATAGGTTTATCTGTGTATAAAGCTGTGCATACACTTGATATGCAGACAAGAAAGGTGGTTAATCATGTACAAATGACATGCAAATTGATTATTTAGGTTTATTTGAACTTTGGAGATAACATTTGAGTATATTATTCAGTCATAGTGCATATATTACTAGTAATATTACTAAAAGCAGTTGCAACCAGTCCAGACCAGTCTTTTACCAGTTGTGTAGTTTTCCAAAATTTTGGCAACTGGCAACTGGACTGCAGTTGCTGGTTGCCTGAATATGCAAATAGTCCAGTTCAAAATGGTTGCAGTCCAGTTGGGTTGTGGTCTTTTTACCAGTCCAGCAACTGAACTTTGAAACACTAGTTTGTGGAGTAGAAAGGGGAGTCCCTCATCAAAGGGCAGGTCTAGAAGGAGCTGGGGAGAAGCTTCCTGGAGGGGTGAAGTGAGGTTGGTTCTGTCAAATAGTCTGAGAGGCTAGTTCAACTCTTTGTTGCTCTCTTTGTTCTTTAAGGGTTTCCTCCTCATCATAGTCTCTGAATCCATAAGATATGGTGGGCAGGTGGTGGGGGTACCTTGCTGCATGGTATCAGAGGTATGGGGAGAACTAAATCTTTTGTTACATGTATGCAACATTCAATCTCTCAGAGTGTTCTCAAAGGTGACACGAAGTCCTGTAGAAATCCTAGTAAAGTCTCAGCAGAACCATCATGCCGGAGTGAGACCAAACACTGTATAATTGCACAGATTTAGCTGGGGATACATGGGCCACATAGGGCAGGTATATAAGGTATACAATAGTAGATGTGAAAGTATAACTAAGCATTGATCTTATGGTATAATACAGATGGCCTATGATGTAAGCAAGACCAGATGGATATGGAAATACTAGATCCAGATGGTGGATTGAAGGAGGTGATAAGGTCCATGACAAAAGGGGAATATGAAATGAGCGAAATGAGAATAACCAACCAATGTGGTTAGAAGTCTATATTTAGAAGTCTATATAGGATATGTCATAAGAAAGTGAATCATGAAAGGAATTACCAAACAAGGAGGAGTCCACTTCAGATGGACAGGAGTGAAACAAATTGCTGTAAAGGGGTTCATAGTCCTCAGGGAACAATATTCTGAGGCATTGTTCCAGTAGGCCACTGCAGCAAGTGTCTGTTAGGATACTTGTAACAGGCAACTGTTACGCTCAGGCGTAGACCCGAGTGACGAGGGATGAGGGGACATTAACGTCGCTATTCAGCTGACGTGGCAAGGGTTGATAGACGGGCGATCCACTATCCTCAGCCTCAACGGTATGTCGTGAGCTGTTGACCTGGTCAACGTATGTCGTGACGCAGGGACAAAGGAGTCGCTATGGGGGAGCGACGACGAGGGGGACAAGGGGAGTGCCTACTCAGTAGTAAGGCGAGGGCTAGGGGGCTCAAGAGGAATCGATGATCAAGGTAGATTCGGGTAGGTCTAACTTGGGGAATACATCGAGGGTATCGAGGGGTTTATATACACGAGTCAAGAGAGAATAAAGCGGAGCATAAAAGGGATGACTCGACTATAGAATGCGGTGGAATCGCGAAGAAGGGAAGTGAGTCAGAGATAGCGGTATCAGTACAACTGCGGATACTGCGGATGAGTCACGCTAAATAGGTAAGTGAAGATAAGAGAAAAAAGGGGAATAATAAAGTGGCTCAGGCGGGACTCGAACAGCGAGAGCAATGTCCATAGGGAAACTAGAGTAAGAGTGAAGAGAAAAGAGTAGGGGTATATCGCGAATCATAACAGCAACACTGTAATGCGCAGTCCAGCATCATGCTCAGATCACGACTGGGGGTGAGTTTGAAGGGGATGGATTAGAGAGGGTGGGGGTGTGGTTGGCGAGGACGACGCAGCAGCGCATCGTGTCAATCAGACAATGGAACAGATGAACAGAAGATGAGGAATCTATTTCAGATGGTATTGATGTCGACTGATCGGCCTTAAGTACAGTGCAGTAGAGCTATGTAGTATCTAGATGAATGAGGAAAACATAGAAAGTCGGAATGTACCATCGCCGATAGCATACAAAGAATGATGAGGAGCACATGACGGGGGAGCGGAACATAGAGAGAATAAAATGAAAATGAAATGTATCGTAAAAGTCTGGGTCGGTGTCATAAGTGGCCAGTTGGTCACGTGTCCACATGCAGCCGTGATGCGATCCTTACACCTTCCTCCAACTTTGGATAGTGACTGCCCTCAGTCGCCTCTACTCCAAATCCTCTTCCTCAGTCGTGACAGTGATATCGGTGGGCGTGACAAACAGTGACAGCATATTGGGTGCGGGATCGACATATTCCATGACAAGAAGCTGCTTTGAGAAGCATGCATGGTAAAGGACAAGTTGGAATGCAGTGAAGGTGAGTTGTGACACAGCGCAGTTGACTTCCACTATTCTGTAGGATCCGCCTTTCATTTGGCACATGATGACCATAGGCCTGAAATGGCGCAGGCAATATTTCGCATTCGACGCCTGGCTCAATACGCTTGTTGAGGATGAGGACAAGCAATCTGGGTGGGAAATCAATGTTGCAGACAGCGTGGGCTGTGTGTCGCTCGAAATCTGCAACCGATGCATAGCAATTCTTCAAGACACACTTCTGAATCTCAAGTAAGTCTTCTTTGCACTTTTCTAACTGATGTGTTCTGAGGGCGAGCAGTGCAGCAGTGTCAAGTGGGCGGGCGATGTCAGGGAGGAGGAAGGTAGCTTCGTCGATGTCGAAGGGGAGGAGTGGTTCTGTTCTGTGTGCCATGTAGAAGGGGGAGTATCCAGTCACCTTTTGTGTAATTATGCAGTCTGCCCAGAATACATACATGATCTGATTCAGCCATGGTGTAATGCTGCCATTGCAGGCCTTGACGAGCGAATTGTGGATGGTATGGTGCGATTGTTCAATGATATGGTGTCATCCTTTGGCCTTCATCAGCAGCTTCGGATTTTCATCATTAGTGTTTGTGGTCATCGAGAGGACAAGATAGGGTCCTCCTCCTCCCTCTCTTTTTTGAAACGCGAACTGGCCAGACTTGAAACCATAGACTCCCGATGTGATCTTGGCCCAATTTAGCTTAATGACTTCATCACAAAATCCAGGTGGGATCAGAGGCTGGCGATAGGAGTGTGCAATTGTCAGAATCACAACTGGGGCATCTTGGAATTGGTCTTTCTCTGTTTCATCCTCTGTGAGTCCATTTTCATTGCTTAAAAGTGTCTGGGCTGCAAGTTTTCTCTCTTCGGGCCACGAGAGCTCATTCGTGGGAATGCCAAGAATGCCAAGTCACTCTTTTGTGAGGCATCATCCTGGCGAGAATTTGATCAGATGGGGGAAAAGGGGAGGAAGGGATTTAAGGGGGTCTTCAGGGAAGTGATGCTCAATTTGGGCATATTGGGGCATCATCGTAGGGACTGGCTTTACACAGTTAGCCACTTTCTTGTATCCAAGGACACTGTGAATGGGGTCGAGCTGGAAAGTCTGGCGGAGCTGGTAATCAGCAAGTGGAGTGTGTGTCAGCGACGAAATGCTGAGATGGCATGCTGAGATGGACTGTGTGCTGGAGGTCTCAGGTGGTCGAGGAGGGAAAGAATGCTGGGATGTGGGAAGGATACAACAGATCTCGGGGTTGATAGGATTGTGCACAGTGACAAATACATTATCTGCTGTTTCGTGCTTCTTGAGTCGGACAGATCACTGCCAAGGATGGCCAAGCAAAAGTGAAAATGGGGCTGTGGGAGTGACAAAAGTGTGTGCCCAGGTTTTGATGCCTCTAACATCAATCTTGAGCATTTCAAGGCACCCTCGCATGGCCTGAGTCATTCTGTTTGCAGCCTGCATGTTCATTCCAACTCACTCATTGATCGGAATATTGAGCTTGCACCAGACATCTTCGCAAATGATGACGATTTCAGAGCCTTCATCAAGCAGACCACACTCAACAAGGGTCCCATTTAGCGTTACTTCGAGTTCACGCAGGGGTGTAGCATGCTCAATTTGCACTGGTGCATGCGCCAAGGCGATCAATGTGGCTGTGCTGGGTATGCGCTGAGTTTGACAGTGTTCGACAGCTTCTTTGCAGAGCTCTGGACTAACAGTGAGAATGTTGGCAATGGACAGGTTAGGCAGCGGTGTGCTCAGGATGGTCTGGTAAAGCCGTTTGGCAGCATCCGGCATCGCCGCTTTCGATTCATATGAGTATGCAGGTAAATCGGGCTTTGGCCTAGGTAGCTCGGGCAGGGATGGGGGCAGAGTTGAGATTTTCAGGACAATTGGTGGGGAGTTTGCTACCTTTGCCTTTGATCATGTGATTGCATGTACCTCCGACTCAGTGGTATCATTATCAACCGTTTTGACATATGTGGCTGTGTCGCAGCTTATGATTGGTGCGCATTGCATGATGTATACATCTTCTTCGGCCTGAACATACACATTTGTTGAGCGCATGGTGTGTGATGTGTCCTGGCGAGGCTCTGAGATGGTAGGTGCCAGGGCTGTCACCTTAGCATAGTGCTCGTCAATTATATCCTTCATGAGACCGGTATTGGGGTGGCGACGTATGCGCGAGCCATCGGAAAATGTGAGATAATTATTCATGCGGACAATCCGCCCTTGCTGCATGTAGTCATGAACATATGTACAGTCACGAATAATATGTGGTGCACCACACATATAGCACGTGAATCCAGCGGGGCTGGAATAGGTCCGAGTTTGGGGAAATGGGGGCATCGGCACTGCTGCAGTGGTGGCAGTCATGGCTGCAGGTGGGTTTCTGGATGTGTGCACTGGGGCTGGCCATACATGGATAGCGGTCGGCACGAGAATCGTGAGCTGCATGTAATAGGATGCATATGATGGGTCTGTGATCTCAAGCGAGTGAAGTTGGTGTGCAAGTCAATCAATGTCGTCAGTGGGGGGCCGGGGGGGCTTGGAATCATTGAAGGATACCTTCTTGGTAACAACATTGCACGGAACTGTTTTGTGGTGAGGTTGGTCATCATCTTCTTCATCCTCTGAATATACTTGCTTTTTGCACATATTCTTTTTGCAGCATGGGCGTTCTTCTTTGTCGTCTGAATTCTCCGAGTCTGATTCTGCTGGGTCAGGGCTACTCTTTCGGTGGTGGCGACGTTTTTCTCTCAAGGAGTCCAGTTGGGCCGAGACATGGTTGGTGTCATCGTCTGATGCCTCTTTCCAAAGGGCAACTTTGGTGGTGCTGAGGACCTCGTTGCACTCGGGGGAATTGTTATATGAGTATGTTGTGGGGTTCTGCAACTCAAGGTGGCAGTCGATGATGCAGCGGACAGAGTGCGGGAGTCCTTTCCAAAAGTACTTGTTTTGCTCGCATGCCAAGATCTTTGTTTTTGCGATGAGCCATTCTGCGATGTATGAGAATCGTCGGTAATATGCCATGATGTCTTTGTATGTGGTGATGTTGTCGTTGGAGGCATTGGTGATGATGCGCTCAAGATCACATATTGTATAGTGTACACCTTCTTCAGCATCGGGGTACTTCACAATAATCTCTTTGTGGAGCACTGGATAATCACTTTTTGCATAGCTTGGCAGCGTTGTCCAGAACTGCTTAGTCATGCAATCAACATACCGCATGATAGACCTGCATTTCTCAGCATCGCTGAGACCGGCGGCCTTGGCAAGCTCCTCGAAGTAGTCCAGGAACTCGAGGAGTTCTGTCATTTCGCCATCAAATGCTGGTGCTCAATTAGAGGATGGTGCAGGCATGGGGATATTGCTGGGCATGGTGGATATTTGTCGATTGGGAAAGGGAGGGGGAATGGTGGCGGTCTGGGTGATGTGTGCAGACGGGTTTGCGTTGGCTGTGGTGGTTACAATGGTGGATGTAGATGGGGTGACTGTGGATATGAATGGTGTCAGCGTGTTTTCGGCAGCGCAGATTTGGCAAGTCAGCAAGTGGGAGCGATGAGGCAGAGTGAGCACAGGCGAGAAGGTGGCAGGGCATAGCGTGAAGTTTGGGAAGATGGCAGATAGCGTGGATGGAGCACTGAACTTGGCATGCTTGGGTGACAGGAGCAAGCTGGAGACGGACGATTTGGATGTGGGTTCGGATAGGGTAAGGGCAGGAGGCAGTGCTCAACTGTCCATTGTGGTGACTGCTGGCGCGAAGCGGCTGGTGTCATCGGCGTTGTTCTGGGCTAGGTAGTCGTCGAATGTGAGAGATTCTCGGCGAGCAGCAGCTCTGGTGCGCGGTCCGATTGCAAAGTTCGATGGTGAAAAGCGTGGGCAGAGTTCTCTGGGTGGAATGGCGGCATTGTGGTGGTATGGACAAGACGTGGTGGGCAGCAGGGGAACAATGACAATGACAGGTGTAAGAGGAGAGGATACTTAATCCAATCCCCTCATGGTGGGCTCTAAGTGTAATGTGCAGTCTGATGTCATGCTCAGATCACAACTGGGGGTGAGTTCGAAGGGGATGGATTAGAGAGGGTGGGGGTGTGGTTGGCGAGGACGACGCAGCGACACATCATGTCAATCGGACAATGGAACAGATGAACGGAAGACGAGGGATCTATTTCAGATGGTATCAATGTCGACCGATCAGCCTTAAGTACAGTGCGGTAGGGCTATGTAGTATCTAGATGAATGAATGAGGAAAACATAGGAAGTCGAAATGTACCATCGCCGACAGTGTACAAAGAATGATGGGGAGCACATGACAGGGGAGTGGAACATAGAGAGAATAAAATGAAAATGAAACATATCGTAAAAGTCTGGGTCAGCGTCATAAGTGGCCAGTTGGTCACGTGTCTGCATGCAGCCGCAATGCAATCCTTACAACACAATGGCATGCCTAGCACCACATAGCGGACACCAACATGGTGCCACAAATGCAATGTTGCCCCCGAGTTCTAACATCCTTCAAAACAATGATGTTGATGAAGATGCAGGAAATGCAATGGTGCCCCCACATCACACAGCAATGACAAAGGTGTGTTATGCATGCACAACATCTGATCTCTCAGAGTGTCCTTGAAGGCAACACAAAGTCCTGTAGAAATCTGAGTGAAGTCTCAGTGGAACCATCATGCTGGAGTAAGACCAAACACTGCATATAATTGCACAGATTTAGCTGGGGATACATGGGCCACATAGGGCAGGTATATAAGGTATACAATAGTAGGTGCGAAAGTATAACTAAGCATTGATCCTATGGTGTAATACAGATGGCCTATGATGTAAGCAAACATGGGAGGATTGGGGAACACTAGATCCAGATGGTGGATTGAAGGAGGAGATAAGATCCATGACAAAATAGGAATATGAAATAGCCATAATGAGAGGGACTGTACTGATATGGTCAGAAGTCTAAATAGGAAGTGTCAAATAAAAACAGATCAAAAGAAGCAATATCAAATAGGAAAGAGTCTAGAATGGAAGGAAGAGAGTAGAAGGACTTGTAGTCTTCTGGGAATAGGATCCTCAGGCAATCCTCTGGTAAGCCTTCACTACAAGCATTCATTAGAATCCTTGTAACAAGGCAGGCAGTACCCATGGGTAAATCTGCCATGGATATGAGCATGGGTTTGGGTTTTTGATAGGTACAGCTACAGGTACAGTCAAAAGTAAGTAGTCTGTGCTATTCCCTAAGTGCTGGTGAGTTCCCTACTCTCTCACCTTCTTGTCTGCTCACCCCTGGCAACAGCAACATGTGCTTCATGATAATGATGATGAATGCACTGATAATACAATGGCACCTGGTCACAACTACATTGACAATGGCAATAGCAGAGAGTGTGCAAATGATGGTGGTGGCAGATAATCATTAGGTAGTGTAGCTACTATGTATATTGAAGAATATATTGTTCCAGCTTACTTTAAGCACATTAACTATATACACACTGTAACACAAGTGAACTATACAGGATTCCCTCTAAAGAAATTTGTGCCAACATTCAAAAAATGTGATCACCATTTTAAAAAAAAAATGAGGTGGCCAGAAAAAAAAAAAGTGCAGGTGGCCTTACATGAAAAATCACGGTGGGATTAATTGTGCAGAAATCTCAGCATACACATATGTGGACAATATGGCCAGAATATTATGCTCAGTTATTCCAGCAATGTATGGTGAACCTATCCCAGATATGGACAGGGACGTAAGCCTGATACCAACCACATATGGACTCAATACATTACGAATACTCAACCAATATACTTTGTCACACATGTCTAAAATAAGTCCATCCCTTTGTGTTTTATATAAAAATTCAATTTATACACCCCATGTAAGCGACATATGTGACAGGGATGTAACAGATATCGCCAAGGGAAAAATAGCACGTTATGTATAGCTTATAAAGTTCAAACGGCGGTGTAGTCTACTGTGTCACTTTAGTACCGTAATGTACTCGGCCCCTGGTGGCCACCTACCGTAATATACCAACGAATCTCTGTCTTATGTCACGTATCGGTCACGCTGCGGTATCAACCATTTCCCACCCGATGATGACTTGGTACTTTCTTTACCTTGGGGCGCCTCTCCTCGCTCTATGGTTGACCGCAAAGCACTTTGGTACACGAACCCGCCTGCCGCTGCCTCCAGGCCCCCCTGGTCACTGGCTTTTCGGAAACAACCTCCCTGGTACTGAGTACGTCGTCTATTTGTCCCATGAATATCCGTTTAACACGTCTACAGTGCACCATTTGTGTTCGCCAAGTTGACACAAGAGTATGGCCCCGTGTTCTCCCTGAGATACGGGTCCCAGGTATTGGTCATCATTGGCCGGCATCGTGCAGCCATGGAGATCATGGAGAAGGAAGGATCCTCGCTCGCTGATAGGCCTCGCTCAATTGCAGCTGGAGAGACCCTTTCTGGAGGTATGAGGGTCGTTGTGGCCGCCGCTGGGGACAGGCTTCGTCGGCTCCGGAGGTGAGCCTTACCTTTGACTTCTCGAGCACGTTTTACTTTGCGATAAAGAGTATTGCACGCAATGTTGCAACCCAAAATGGCAAAGACGTACGAGGCAGTGCAGACACGACATGCAAAGGACGTGCTAGTCAACATTCTGGACGACCCCAAAAACCACCAGATGCACGCGAAACGGTATGCTCTTCCACACAGTAATTCAACGAGTTTGACGTCGACCACTTGACCGCCAGGTATTCTGCATCCGTTATAGTGTCCCTTACCTACGGCAAAACCACACCGACTACATATAGCGACCCTGAAGTCGTGGCTATGAATCGCTATCTGGTACGCTTCCTCAGGGCGCTGCAGCCAGGAGCCTATCTCGTGGACAACTTCCCTATCCTTCAGTATATACCAGGGTACCTCACACAGCTGAAACAGTGGCATCAGGAAGAACTCGCGCTCTTCCAAGGGCAGCTCAATTTAGTACGGGAGAAGATGGTGAATCGATTATCAGGCTGATCTGCGCAAGCTGACGCCACCCAGCTAAAGGGGAACGCGGAGCCTTGTTTCGCCAAGTTCATAATAGAGAACCAAGTGGAATACGGAATCAAAGACGAGGAAATGGCCTATATCGCTGGATCCATGTTTAGTGCAGGCGCTGAATCTGTGAGTTCAACACATGCCAGTTAAACATTTCTTGATATTTCCTCTTTCGTCACTAGACTGCCTCTGCTATCACGACTATGATGATGGCAGCTGCCTTGTACCCAGAAGCTCAGGCTAGGGTACAAGAGGAATTGGACAGTGTTGTTGGTCGGGAAAGATGTGGGTTGCTTTCGTTCACTGTCTGTTTCATCACACTGAAAATGTTACTGCAGTGCCCTCCTTCGACGATCAGGACATGCTTCCGCAAGTGACCGCCTTCATGCTGGAATGCCTACGATGGCGACCTGTGAGCATCGGAGGTGCATATGTTCATGTTCAGATCTTGTATGCACATTTGACCCATGTCTAGGGGTCGCACACCGGGCTACGGCCGACATTGTGTGGAACAATTATGTGATTCCCAAAGGGGCCACGGTCATTGGAAACCATTGGTGCGTTTAACGACGTGTCGCTCTTTGCAGAGGCACTAATTTTATTTTCAGGGCGATTGCCAACGACCCCGAGGTGTTCCCGAATCCCGACAAGTTTGATGCTCAACGTTGGCTAACAGCAGAAAGACACGTGCGAGACGACCTGCGCTTCTGCACGTTTGGTTTCGGTCGCAGGTACGATGAGCGTATTCGTATTGGACCAGTATTTAATCGCTCGTCACACAGAATTTGCCCCGGGCTGCACGTCGCGAACCGATCTGTATTCATCAACACGGCGTGCGTGTTGTGGGCGTTCAGGTTATCTCAGAATCCCGCCGCGCTCATCGATTCGTTGGCATTTGCGGATACGGCCAATATGGGCGCCTCTTCTTTTGAGGTGGTGTTTGAGCCGCGCGTGGCTGAAGGGGTTATTCACAAGTTGTGTGTAGAATGATGCATTGATGCATGAGTGTTGATGATGGTTGTGAGGTTTGACATGCTAGCCTTTTTTAAAATTTCTTTCGAGTCATCCTGTGTCTATTTCGACTCCAGACTACTGCTGCGTAGTTGTAATGTAGGTTTTGGACCAGTGGCTCGTCCACTGTTTCACACATCTGATCTTGCCTTCAAGTTGGCCGACCTGTAATTGATTTTTTCAATGACGATAATCTGTAAATAAATGACACAAATCTCTGCCGCCGTCTGCAACTCGCGTGCGATCTCCTATAACACCACTGGCGCCTTGATCTGCCCCCTCAACTGGAAGTCGCGATACTGGCTAAACGTGCCCTGATGGAACACCGTACGCTCGTGGACGCGATCATCCCCACCTGCGTGTCCCTCAGATAGTTTTCATTGTGCTGCTGGGCGTACAGATGCGCAGAGACGGAACCCAGCGAGGCCGGGCGGGCGGGTGGGTCAGCCCAAATGACGGAACAGAGAAATCGGTGAGGGGGACCTGCCGAGCTCGCCGTACAGTTCAATTAAATACATGTAGGGGTATGCTCTTGCGGAAATCAGAATCCCGAGACAACGACCAGCGAGTCCGACGTTGCCTCGAGTGCGTCGAACAGTATTTGGCCCGTTACGATTTCGTAGACCAGACAAATGTAAGGAAGGATAGTCTGTCTGTCTAAACGTCCTTGCTCGTCGTTACGAGGGTGGAAATAGTGGACGAACCTCGATGTAGTACTCGTTCCTCATCGTCAGCATGACTTGTACATTTGCCCAACCTGGATGTTCCACTAGAGTGGAGGACACTATGATGAGCGTCCGACCCCTGGAGAGAGTGATAAGCGTGCAGCTTTCCACCACACACTCGGCCTTCCCAGCTGCGTCCGGTCGTCGCAAGTGAGCGCAAGGAGCTCGCTGCAGCCGATACACCCAACGAATACAACCAATATAATGCCAAATCTGATCCACACCAAGCGGTCGGGCATCCGGCAACATGCATCTCCAAGATCTCCATCGAGCCACCTCCGGGTGGCCGTCTGGAACGGCTCGCTCTAGTTGGCGAGGATGTACCGTAGTCTGGGCCAGGTTTCGGTCAAACCATCCGGGACTCTTGGATTCGGCGATAATAAATATTTTTCTTGAATAACCCGTCGAGATTTTTTGGGGCTCGTTTGGAAAACCTAGACATTGCCCGCAGGCCTGGCATGAGCATATCGATCAAGCCGATCTGGCGAGTGTTTTGTTTAGTGTTTCCTTGCTTGCATGTCTTACGTTGACCCCAACGGCCGTTCTGGTGGTACAGGCGGTACGGGAGAGCGCAGCGGTCGTCGTCGTTGCCGACGCGATGAGCTATGTATATGACAGTAACGATCAATCTTCCTTTATCGCTTGTCAAGTCAGCCCGTTGCTTCTACTCCCAGCTCAAAAAGTGCGCAAAGACTCTTGCAACGTGATATTTTATTTCCTACGCTGGTATTCCTTGCTGATCCGGGCCTTTTACGATCCTTGCCGTGTAGAAACTTGTCTGCAGAGTGGTGATGCATTGGGCGATACGTGTGCTGCAGCGTTTGTCATGATGCATTTATCATCAGACAGCACGACCTGTGTGTCTCCGTTGGCCCTGTACCTGTTTATGATCGTCATGTGCACAGACAAGTATTAGGGTAATTCATCCAACGACCGCGATTGTAGGGCATCAGGCTTACTAGGAGTCGGACTCATCTGTGGACAAGGAGAATGAGCCTCCAGCTAGTGTTCGCTTTCTAACCACCAACAACCTCACCACAGTATGACGACTGTGTGCTGTATACCTGTTCTACAGGGTAGAGGAGCAGTAGACAACAAATGTCTTGCAGGCACTGCAAGTAGTATTGGATATGGATCTTGCTGTCGAGTGGTGACAGAGGGTATTGCATGTATCAGACATTGGGGGCGACAGGGATGATGCAGTGTGTTACAATTAGGTTCGATGTCAAGCGGAGCTGTACTGGGTGGTGATGAGTATCTTGCAGCATGGCGCATATGGTATCGCTTACTATTATCACATGCATCGAATGGGTCAACTTAAAGGATGAGCAGGGAAGCTTAAATACGTACCAGACATTACTAAATGTCTTGCAAGCTCAGCATGTACTGCATGTGTCGGAAGTAGGCAGATGAGTGGGAAAGTAGTAGCAACTACAGTTTCTTGCAAATTGCATAGATTGGAGAGACTCAGAGGAAACAGCGGTGTTGCCTATTTTGCAATGGAGGATATTAAAAGTACCACAAACATCTGCAAGTTCTTTCACTACAGGTTGGCATAATGGTGGGTGACGTAGTGCAAAATCTAACAATGCTTACTCAGCATGGAACCCACTCAGATGCGCACGGGGTCCTTGCCCAACAGGTTTGATGCATTTTTCCACTGTAATGAAACTTAATGCATTAGCCTACTTGGCAGTGCGCTTGACATTCATAAAGTGTTTAAGTACATAATGTGTAGATTTAATTATTATTATTCTGCGCCATCGATGCGGCTACTACATTGGCTAAATCCTTAGTCTCTTCCAGCATGCCCTTGAAAAAGCTTCCCAGGCTAAAGTGATATGCAAAAAGGTTTTAATGAAACCATCGACGATTATAAACTTCGAGGGGAATTCTCACGTTGAACGACTCTCGAGAGGATCCAGATCACCATCGGTTGGCGAGAGGATCACGACATCTTCAGACACGGCGCGTTCAATGTTTCTGGTATCGACGCCGCTGTCACGGTCGCGCTTGGTGCCTTTCTTATCCTTAAGAAACCTCTTGCCATTTTGTTGAACATTGTAAATACCTTGTGTAGCGTTGAACGTGCCACCAGGCAAGTTTATTACCCTATCCTCGATTAGTGTGATCAAAATTGCCACTGTAAAAAATTCAGCCCAACTCACGAAGTTGAGGCATGAACGACTCGGTCCCCGCCATAGGGTGGCCCCTGACCGTTCGAATTAAGGTCGCCACTGTAAAAATTTCAGCCTAATAGCTATGTTTTGATTTCGTCTGTCGACTCACGAAGCTGAGGCGGCTAGGTTATTTATGTCTTGAAGAGTGTCGGTTATATTCCCAGTCGTCTCGTTACCTTGCCGTCGTAACTTTGCGGCAAGATGAACGCCGTAACTGCAAAAAAATGAGCCGAAATATCTGTTCTGTCGTCGTCTATAGACTCACGAAGCAGGAGCGGGAGCGGACAAGACGGGGATCGTGAAAACAGCAGCAACGAAGAAAGTTGCAAAGATAAATGCAGAGCGCATCGTGTTGGAAAGTTTAAAAAATAATAATAAGCGAGGGCGTTGAGGGCAAGGTCGAAATGTACAATAAAGGCTACAGTGCGGGGTGAGTATGCAGTGAAGGCGAAGAAAGAGGTGTGGAGACTGACTAGCCAGTACCCGTGAGCCAAATGAGAATGAGAGTGTGCTGCTGAAATGCGCTGTCGGGCAGCGCATTTATACGTTCGTCGAAGGAACTTGAATACTAATCAACATCACGAGTCAAGCTTCCACAGCGTGAAAGGTCCGGTGATCCTCATCCGCACATGCTGCAGCCTGAAACATGGAGTACGATAGTCATCTGATGATACCATCATTCACAGCTACACATTGGCAGCGATGAATATTTGAATATCTACCATGATTTGCTATCCAAGAGCGACGAGATCGCTGTCAGCTTCCAAATATGGATATGACACTGCCATGTTCTCCCGTCCGAGTGGCGGGATACTGACGTGCGCATCGGCCTGGTTGCAATTCGAATCCAATTCAACTGTACTCGTTTACCATGCTTGCGCATTACACAAGCGACAAGCTCACATCAGTGTACACTTGACTCGAGTCACTTCTTTGAAGACCCTTCTCTGCCCTTTCAACAACAGTGTGTACTTGGATTCATATGGGCCTTTGGCAACCCTCGGAACACCGCTAGAGCGTGTGTACTTTGATGATCGTCGTGGGCGCCCACGAATCACACGCTTGTATCATTGAACCTCGGTTCGGCGGGGCTACCGCCGGTTCTTGTGACAAAGGGAGTCATGCGACTCATGTTCGGTCGCAATAACGAACCCGTTAAACAGGCTGACACACTGTACAGAAAAAAAATTGAATATTGAATACTGTAAGTAGGTTTTCAAACTTCATAGTCCAACTTTGAATTGTCAATTACGATCTCCTACTACGGTCCTAACTCGACATGCATGTGCCACGTTCTCGCCGACACGCACGGCTCGAGACACGCCCGCGAGTGGATCAGCGTGCTCCCGAGCTGGACAAGAAGCTAATGGGTAAAGAACATCGGCCAACTGGGCCGAAAGCCTGACAGGTGTCACCGATGACAGAACCAAATATTGGCGATGTTCGGCGGTGCATGACGTCGTTCAGCCCATCAGAATAGGCGGCTTTAATTGATGTTTCTGCTCTATCTCTATGTCGAAGTTGCATGACATCAGCCACTAATCAAATCCCTACCAGCGCCGTTCGGCACTGCCGGCATGTCAGCCGGTAAAAGTAAACCAAGCGCACCCGGTCCACACGGACGCTGTGCATGCAGTTACCGTTAGTGGTAGCTGTAACCTATTTCTCTGCCCACAATGACCACTTGCGCAATTCCCTAGTAGTATACACGTGCCAGTTCGATGCCTACACAGTGGGACTCATCCTAGCGGCAAACGTTGAATCTTATGGTTTCACTGCCAGTCTATGTGCACCACTCCCGGGAGACTCTCACCAATGTTCTGATGTTTTTCAAACTTAAGCTGCGAAGTCACCTCTTTCGATCGCAACGTGTTATTTTACATTGGAAGCCTGGACGTCGTGACTTGCCGGACCTGGGCAAATCACAAGCGAGTCCACGTCCTCCCCTCAAAGTCCTATACACACGCCAGATGAATTGAAGGGGGCCTAGCCCAGACTCACCCGTTCTAGAACCTCAGCCCCCAGGCTTGACCCCACGTCCCTATTTCAGTCACAAGAACTAGCCCTCGGACCCGGGTTCCCCACGACCCTCGAGTCACGTTGAGACAGCAGGAGCCAGGCTCTCACGTTTTCATAGGGTACGGGGGTACGCCACACGTCCTTCGATTGCCATGGAACGCCGCATCAGAAAGAAGGAAACGCCCAAAGCCCCACTCTGCTCCACCACGGGCCATCAAACCCATCACGCATCGAGCCTGAACACGCCGGACGCGGCAGGAGTAAGCACGCCTTCGCTCGGTTGGCTGGAAAGAATAGAAAAAGCGCTCTATACAGGATGGCTCGGTATAGGGGCCTATCGATTGCCGCATCTCCGAAACGTCCGGTGTAATGGGCCTAGGGTTTTGCCTTATCTCTCCTTGGCCGTTTTCGGAGACTTCCTTCGTTTTCCACCGCCTTCTCTGCCAACTTTTTCTTAACGCCACACGATGCACGTATCGAGTACGTGTCGAGCGCGTGCCCGTCGAATCAGACGACATAGACGTGTCCGGATGAGATCCGTATCATTCCATTCATTGTGAAAGACAACCACATGTGATGCGACGAGGAAAACCATAAACACCGAGTAGGAAACGCGTGAAACGCGCAAAAAACATGACATACACGTCCGTGTCCTCGAATGAGAAATGGGAAAAACGGCATACAGTACAGACGCAGCCGCGTCTGGCGGAGAGGTAACATGTACGAAAAGAGCGTCCCGCGACGCCTCTAGTGGCACCTCGCCACCAAAAGAGTGTAATAAGCTTAGGGAGAATGTGACCGATAAAGCCAACGAGTGGGTATCGAATAAAACAATGAAACATGCCAGGATGCGAAATGTGGGGAATGATGCAGGTGTGATTGATGATGAAAAAGAAACGTGCACAGGTGAGTTGGGAGCCAGTCCTGTGCGACCAAGTAAGCCACGGAAATGTTCTGCCGAGGGTCGCACATACCGATGGTCGTAAGCATAGATATGATTCGTCGTGTGTTCATGACAGCCCAGGGACATGAGGAAGGGTACCTAGATTAAGGACCCAGTCGCTGCCCGACTTGGGTTGGGTCAGGCCAAGAAAGACAGTCCTATGTACGAGAACGTCAACCCTCTTCCATCCCATTGAGCGCTCGACTTCGGGAATGCCGGGAGCAAGCTTGCAGCGTAGTCGAAATGCTGCCTCGACTGCTTGGCGGTCACCGACCAGCCTGTGCTCCTCGATGGTGAGCTGCTCGTCAAAGGTTTTGTGTATTGCCTCGAACACGTCTCGACAGCGGATGCCGTGGGCGTTCTTTACGTCCACCTCCCAAGAAAAGGCCTTGTGCTCGAAAGTGATGAGCATCTTTGTCATTGTACCGTTAGCGGCAGGTTTGCCGAGGTCGAGCTCGGAGAGTTTTGCCCGACACCCGCGGTCCTGGAAGACGATGTGGCCCACGGGAAAGGCCATGTCGAAGCGGAGAAGCCGCCTCGACCTTAGTGGATCGAAAGGAAGGAGCTGCCAGTGGAGATCGAATGCGGGCTGTTTCATGGGCACTGCCACGCATGGATCAGATAAGGGGATACGTACGTGGGAAGAGGGGGACAGAATGTATGCAGACTCACCCAAGCGCGATCCCGGAGGGAGGACGTTGGGAATGTTGTACTGAGAGCGTGCGCCCTTTTTGGCGGTGAAGATCTCGCCGTCGCTGTCGTACGAGTCCTGTGGACGGGCATTCGTGGTGCCCTTGAGAATGGACCTCAGGGGCTTGGCGGGCTGACCGGCGGTGGGGTTAGCCCTGGAGGAGGGGGAAGCCATAGTGGGGGTCTCTGGCCGGCGCATGTCGGCTCTGGTGATGGGGCGAGAGGGGCCAGCGCGGGGCTCCTCTGGGAGGGTGAGAGGGCGGATCATTGGGGTTTCGGGGGCGAAGGGGCTCGTTGGCGAGCGGCGGTGCTTGAACATGGCAATCGTAAAGACGTCGTGGCAGAAGGAGAGGCGAATGATCAGGTGCGATCGCAGGGACCGATCCGCGAGCTAGTGACCGCAGAGACCCGCGCAGTCAAGCCCTACGAGAAAGCGGTGGTGGAGGAAGAACAAGGAAGGGGCAGACCCGCGACTTTTAAAAGTCCCCCTCGAGGCTCGACACGAGGCGGGGACATGTCTATGGACCCAATAAACTCTGCCCAATCACATCTCTGTCACATGACTCACCCGGGGTCCTCCAAAACATATCTTTTCCCCGTGCTGAACACGCCGTGTCGGCCGAGAAGCCTGGGCACGCGATAAGCTACTGGGCGCAGCAAGGGCGTCTGCGAGGGTGTCAGGGATGCCACTCACAGCGGGGAACAGAGTGTTTGCCGCGCAGAGTGACGGGGTTGGTGCCCCGCAGCGTCACGATCCCAAGCTTCCATTGTTGCGGCGACACCGCCGTCGAGCGCTAAACGTAAACGTCGACCGGGACCCTTGGACGAGGCATCCAGCGCGAGTAACGAGGGCGACTCGTCGGTGCCTAGTGTGGAACACCGTCACCGCCCATCGTGCATTCCACACTCCGACTCGGCAAAACGGCATACCCATTTGCGACTCCGACCGGCAACCCGCCCAAATTTTTGGTCGTCGTCGCACACAGCGAGCAGACGGTCAACATGGCGACCCACGCGCTCTTCGAGACCGCCTCTGGCTATGCCGTCTTCGACGTCAAGCTCCACGACCTCGTCGGCTCACAGACAAAGGCTGTACAGGACTCGATCAACGACTTTGCAAAGTTCTCAAAGATGGTCTCCCTCCTCAGCTTTTCCCCCTTCAAGAGCGCAGCCGACGCGCTCGAGAACATCAACGACATCTCAGAGGGTCCGTCTTTCCTTGGTGTGACGCGTTTTTATGTTTAGATGACCCCAGGTATCGTGAACGACCATCTCAAATCGCTCCTCGAGCTCAACCTTTCCAAGGCCGGAAAGAAATCGTCCAAGGTCAAGCTCATCGTCCACGACGCACCCCTCGCCAACGCCATCTTTGACGGTACAGGCTTCAAATGCGACGCATCCGAAGACGCACAAGAAATCCTCCGTGGCATTCGTCAACATGCCCACAGGCTCTTGAAGGGCCTCGACGCCAACGACCTCGTCAAGGCCCAGCTCGGCCTCGGCCATTCGTACTCGCGCGCAAAACTCAAGTTCAACGTCAACCGTGTCGACAACATGATCATACAGGCAATCGCTCTCCTCGACCAACTCGACAAGGACGTCAACCTCTTTGCCATGCGTGTACGCGAGTGGTACGGCTACCATTTTCCCGAGCTCGTCAAGCTCGTCCCCGACAATTACCAGTATGCCCGCCTCGTGCAGTTCATCGGTGACAAGGACGCCCTTGCAGAGGACAAGCTCCCCCAACTGGCATCCATCATCGACGACGACTCCACCCTCGCACAAAACATTCTCGATGCCGCCCGCGGTTCCATGGGCTCCTCCATCTCCGACATGGACATGCTCAACATATCCGCCTTCGCAGTCCGCGTTGTCTCCATCGCCGACTACCGCAAATCCCTCGTCGCCTACCTCTCCGAAAAGATGAACCTCGTCGCACCCTCGCTAACCGCCCTCCTCGGCGAACGTATTGGCGCGCGACTCATCAGCCACGCAGGCAGTCTTACTAACTTGAGCAAGTACCCCGCTTCCACCGTCCAAATTCTCGGCGCCGAAAAAGCCCTCTTTCGAGCCCTCAAGACAAAGGGCAACACACCCAAGGTGAGCTTACTCCGTCCGAGCTGAGCCCGACTGACGCGTCCTAGTATGGCCTGCTGTACCACTCTTCGTTCATTGGTCGCGCAGACCCAAAACACAAGGGCCGGATATCGCGGTTCCTTGCCAACAAGTGTTCGATCGCGTCGCGCATAGACTGTTATACCGGTAAGAAATCTGCTCGTTTTTCGTGCGGACGCTGACTGCACCTAGACTATCCCACGCCCAAGTTTGGCGAGGCCCTTCGTGCGCAGGTCGAAGAACGACTGGCGTTTTTCGAGACGGGTACACCACCGACCAAGAACGCTGACGCGATTCGGCGGGTGTTGGACAGTCTTGCGGTGGACGATGACGAGGAGGAGGAGCAGACACGAAAAGGCAATGGTGATGTGGAGATGGAGGACGCGGAGCCTGTGTTACCTCTGATCGAGGCGTCTCCTCCGCCCAAGAAGAGTAAACACAAGAACAAGGAGAAGAAGAAAGACAAGGCGAAGGAAAAGGAAAAGGATGGCAAGGAGGAAAAAAAGAGAAAGAAGCGGTGGCCGAGCGAGGCGGTGGACGTGGACGACGAGAGTGACGAGGATGACGAACCGCCGGTAAAAAAGATTAAATTATCCAAAGAGGAGAAAAAGGCGCTCAAAAAGGCTGCCAAAGCTACCAAGAAGGTGGAAAAGGCTGCTACAGAGGTGTGTAATCGTCCTTGTCATGACGTTCTTTGTTGACCACGTCTTTGTATAGGATACGTCGGTGGAAAAGAAGGATAAAAAGGGTAGGAAGGAAAAGAAGGAAAAGAAAAAGAAGGCACGAGAGTGATCAAGACGCGCTTCTTGATCGTTGCTTCTGTGGTATATATTTTTCCTATCTTGTTGTATCCCTGCCACTCCACTAGCTGTCGCGTACCCAATCGACGCTCTCTCCGTGTATACGGAACAAGACTGGAGACGAAAGCGTCGCGCTTGTTTGAAGACTGAGGGAGGTCCCGTAGCGTGCTCACGTTTCTCCAGAATTTCAGAATACGATGACTACCTAAACGACGGTACTATATTGAAAACAAGGTGTAGATTATGCATGCGAGATATTAGCTTTTTTCTGTCCGCACGAAAACACGACTTCTGTGTCAAACCGGATCACGACCCCACGCTTGCAATCGCAGCCTGCACCACCACCACCGCGCCCACAGCGGCGGCAGCCATCGCAGCGCCTACGTCCCCGACTGTCCTCCTCATCGTCTCTCCCACCTCGCACGTCTCGGCGCGGCCTACGGAAAGGGTGTGCGTGCGCCCGGTGACGACGAGCAACCGCGTGGACGCAAACTCACGGAGTGCACGTGCGCGCTGGATCGCTGTGTGTAATGGCGCCGGGGTGTGTCTCTCGGAGAAATGGACGCGATGACAGATGCTCTGGTACCGCGCCCACGCGACGTCGTTGGCCTCGGATTCCGTTTGGAAATGCCCCTGAGAGCGCATCAGCTCCGGGGTCTCGATCATCTAGAAAAACAAGCGAGTCCGTCGTCCGTCCAAAGTATACAAACAAAGGCAAAAAGGGCGACGTACCGTCGTCGAGTAGACGGACGACACCGACGACTCCACGTCCACCTTGTCCTTGTCGTCGATGTGCACCGCCGGGGGCCGTTGCACCTCCTCCCCGTCCTTCACCATCCGAACCACCGTCGCCTTCACTCTCGGATTCATGCACAGCTGCATCACGAGCGCAAGCGCGACCCGGTCGTCCGCGCCGCCAAAAAAGGGTAAAAAGACGTGCACGCCGCCGACGCCCGCCGACCGCTCTGCGTCGATCAAGAGCGCCACGTGCGTGGTACGCTTCGCGAACACGTCGCGCACAAACTGTGCGTGGACCGACACGTCCGTCTGTGTTTGTTCCCTACCAAACACGCCCGACGGGTCGTGCGCGTGATCCTCGGACGAGGACGGCCACGGGAGCAAAACGAGGTGTGACCCGTGTCGACGTGCGTACTCGCCGACGCTCTGTGCGAAATCGTCCTTTGGGACGACCGAGAGCGCCGTCGTCACCGCCACGTCGTGCAGCTCGCCAAACGTCTTGAATATCCCGAGCACGGGGTCCGTGTGGACGAGGTTGTCCGCGGCCGAGGAGCGCATCATGGCGGACGTGCGGTCTGAGAGATCGATGAGCTGGAGCGCCTCTAGGTTCACATCGGGTTTGGACCGCACGCTTGGCAGGGACGATGAGGAGGCGAATGCGGTGGCGTCCGGCGGGGACGGCGGGAGGACGAGCTGTGTGAGCGTCATGGCGCACGGGATAGACTCGAGCTTGTCGAGCACGACCGTGAAGCGGTGGAACCAAGGGGCTTCTTCTACGTCGGACCGCCCGCGCTCGTCGCCCTTGGTGCCGGTCGCCGGAACACGCCGCTCGGGCGGGTAGAGCGCCGTCACGAGCGGGGTGGTGATAAACGTCAGCGTGAGCGCCTCGAGGACGAACATGGAAAAGACCCTCTGCGAGAGGATGCCAGCCTGGAGACCCACGTTGAGGACGATGAGCTCGACGAGGCTGTTCCGGTTTGGTGAGCGGACGAGCGAACGGAGCGTTTGCATAGCGACGTACCCTTTACAGCTCATGAGCGCTCCAATCGTGCTGGCTTCGCGCCAGCCGTAGCCTGCCATCCTCGACGCGATCGTGCATCCGCCAAACTTGCCGGAGAAAGAAAGAACGATGATGGCGATGGTAAATGCCCAAGTGATACCTGTTACGTTTATGTCAGCGACTTCGCAAACGAGCACATTAGAACACACCGTCGTCGAGTAGCCCCAGATTCGTGTTCAGGCCAGAAAGAGTAAAGTACTTTTTTTGAAAGGTTGAGAGATGCAGTCGAGTGCAAGCACGGGATACGTACGAGGGGAAGAAAGACAATTGAGACCATGTCCTCAAGCTTCTCCGTGAGGGCGATTGCGAGACCGCCTTCTCGTGGCACGACGAGCCCAGCAAGGAATGCACCTACAACAGGGGTCAGACAGGGGTGGATGGGTGGGGTAAACCATCGACGTACCAAAGATGGCGTTGACGCCGATGGCATCAGTGAAAAAGGCAGAAGCCCAAACGAGAATCATGACGACCGTCATGTAAAACATGCTAGGCCCGTTCTCTATACTGCCCGTTGCGCGTGCCAGCCAGCGCATGACGAACTTGACGGGGATCAAGAGAAAGATGATGAACGCGATACAGGTGAGCAGGATCCACAGCGCAGACAGGCCGGAACCTGCGTTGACCAACGCGACGCTCAAAGCGAGCAACGTCCATCCGACGATGTCGTTGCCGACACCGGCAGAGAGCACGATGATGCCGACCTGCGTGTCGAGCAATTTGAGTTCTGTGAGCACGCGACAGAGAACGGGGAACGCGGTGATGGAGTATGCGACGCCCGTAAAGAGCATAAAGTAGGTGAAGTGGATGGAAGGGTCGATAAAGTGGTGGTATAAAGGGACGGAGAGGGCGGAACCGAGGCCAAAGGGGAGAGCGATGCCGGCCAAGGATACGATGGCCGACATGCGTGCATTGCGTTTGATGACGTTGATGTCGATTTCGAGACCGACGAGGAAAAGAAAGAGACAGAGGCCGATGTTGGCCACGAGGGATAGGTACGGGAGAGATACGGCTGGAAAGATGCGCTCGGTAAAGCCGGGTATCCTTCCGAATGCAGTCGGGCCTTTTTTCAGAAACGAGTTGAGAAAAGGAAATGCAATGACGTAGGTGGAATACCTAGCAGAATACCGCCGAGCACCTCAGCAATCACCTTCGGCTGTCTCAGGCGGCGAAGGCCCAGGGAAAGTAATTGGGCGGTGATGATAATGATGCCTACGTCCGGTCAAGCCTATGTGGCGAGATGTTGGACACGGGTCACATACCGACTTGGATGATCCATAGCCGCAGGGGGTCCGAAGTCGTAAACGCCGCTGGGTTCGTTCCAGTGATGAGACCGCCCTAGGAGGTGCATGAGCCCCGAGGGAGTAGGAGAAAAAGGACGAAAAAACCTCTCCAGTGGCTTCTCGCTTCACAACCGAAAAATAATCGAAGGGAGAGGAAGCAGACATCGAATTGAAGGGTACGCCAGAGCCAGAAAGACGGCCTGATATGAGCTCTTCACGACGGCGCCTATAAGTATGCTTTCCCCAGACTGCTGCCGTTATCATTGGCACGGAATTTGTTTTAGTGGAGACTCCATATGCGTCCAACACACGCCAACTCACTGACTAAAGCCGTGCCTGTGGCGACCGTCTGGCGGGATTGGTGGCGCTTACAATGTGGGGTGTTCAGTGGTCGCCTGGGGTTACATTGACAAGCTGGGCCCTCATAATAAATGCATCTTGGGGCAGGCCGGCAACATGAAAGCCGTTGGACCTTTCGATACCATCGGATCCCGCAGCATGGCAGTGACCATCATGGCGGCTGGCCCAACAGGGAGTATGCGCATGGTTAATGCTTCTAGATTTGCTCGAGTTACGTTACTATTCAGGTCCATCGTCCAAGCTAACAAGAGGCTAGGAGTCAATAGTATCGCAGCTTTAGCCATCGCATGGTCATTGGACAACATGTGTTTTGCACCACGAGCTTGAGGGACAGAGCTTCGCAATTCTGGCAATTATACAGTAGATACAAACCAAGTATGGAAACTAGGCGGAGCTGCGTGTGGGTAGCACTAACACCATGTCGACAACTCAGCATTTCACATCTATGCATGCACCGGTTCCCTATCAAACCGGTAGGGTCCATAACCGCTGTCCGAGCTATGCAACGGAGAGCCCCGAGCGAGTGAGGGACTGGCGTTCCTGATGCGGTCATCTTTCATTCTATAACCATAACCTTCACGTTCATCAAACGTTGCGTTACGTGTGATAGATCCGTGGTGCGCTGAGCGGCGTGAAGAGCTCCACGACTGTCCACCTGCGGGTGGGGGTTGCCGTGGCGCATCTGGAATAGCCATCGAGCCCCTTGCGGAGTAGCTGTCAGAAGATCTATTTCGCGCGGACAGTCGATAGAAATCCTTTTCAGGCTCGTTTACGGCTTCACGGGTCCGCACACGCTCCGGAAGACTGGGTGGCTGAACTACCCCACGTCGGATAAGAAGTGAACTGTCAAAGCTCGATCGGGTATGGTACGGGTCCGTCCTTTCGCTCCGGGTGTCACTGAGTTGAAATTCTATAAAAGCTAAGATGAATGAGACAAAGTGACAGAATCAGTGGAACCTACCCTTGTCGTCGGACCTAGTGTTGAATGGGGAGCTGCGCATCTTTCGAATTGCGTGGATACCCCAAACGACGAACCCTATTCCTGCGACGCTGCAAGCTGTAATTCCTGAGAAAAGATGCACAGATGATAAAGGTGAAACCAAGGCTTGCCTAGTATTGCAATCAGATCACCGATACATACGTTGGAGTGGATCGAGAATGGCCTGCAATCCCGGGGTGTGAGTGCGTCACCGACGTTCCGAGCGACGAAAGAGCTGGAGAGGATCATGTCACCGAATGTAGTTAGTTATTCTTGGGCCTTCGAAGTCTTTGTAAATGGTATAGTAGTGTTGTGTATAGTAGAATGTGTCTTAGGGGCTTGAGGAAAAGAAATCTCTAGGGGCTTTACTTGCCCATCTTGGGCTGAATTGCTTGGACTGAATTGCGCGAGGTCATCATGTGAGCGGCCTTCTAGCTGGGAAATTCGTGTTGGAATTTGAAGAAATACTAGCCTCACACAAGTTGTCGCCTTCATGCTCTTCTGCCCGACATGCGCCAATCTGCTCGTCGTCTCGTCAGAGACAGGTTACAACAAATGGGCTTGCAACACCTGCGCATACGAGTTTCCGATTTCCAAGCAAGTAGGTCGAAAGCGCTCGCGTTCTCCTTGGACTGCTGCCAACACTATGTCCCGTAGATGACGTCGCGCACGAGACTGAAGCGCAAGGTGGTCGACGACGTGTTGGGTGGTGATGAGATGTGGAAACACGCCGACGCGACTGACGGTGCGTCTCTTTCCGTGGTCCGTGCGCCCTCTCACGCGCCGCCCCCAGCGATGTGCGACAAATGCGACCATCGGCGAGCGTACTTTTATCAGCTGCAGATCCGGTCTGCGGACGAGCCCATGACTACGTGTATGTCCTCGACCGTGTCCGACGTCGTGCAAGATCTGACACGACACAGTCTACCGGTACAGCAGTCGGACTCTCCGTTCGTGGGCGTCGCTGACCTCGTTCGATCCGCAGATGCGCTGGCTGTGGGTACCAATGGCGCGAAAACTAGATACTGGATCTAATGTACTACCACTGATTACTATGAGCGTGAGAAGAGGAAGCGGTGCGTGCTGGTCGAGCATGTCGACCACGCCCCATATCGCCATCATCCATCCTTGACATTCGACTCCCATCTCAATGTCTGATCAAACGCCCCCTCCACCAAAGCCCAAGCCGGGCTCACTTCGCGATAGGATCGCCGCATTCGAGAACAAGGGCACATCGATTCCAACACCTGCCCCACCACCTGTCCGTCCCAAACCTGGCGCCGTACAGTGGAAACCACGGCCGCCGTCGCCCACCACAGTGCCCGAGGCAACCATACCGGCTGACCGCAAGCCCCCAGCCACGGGTGGGATGTCTGCCTCCGATGCGATGGAGAGCATCGGGCGTGGTGGGTCCCTGAGGGAACGCATGGCTGCGTTGCAGGGAAAGGGTGCCTTTGGCGCTGGAGCAGGTGGTCCACCTCCCCCTGTTGCACCCAAGCCCAGCCTCGAGCGTCCCAAGTGGAAGCCGCCCCCAGCAGTACCCGCATCCGAGTCCTCGCAGGACGAGTCCAAGGAGGCCATCGCAGGCGTCGATGACGGCGGTCGTGAGACCTCGAGGTCACCCCCACCCCGTGCTGCTGCGAGCCCACCTCCTCAGACATCAAATCAGGAGGGCGATACGATCGCGGCGGAGGAAGCTGCTGATCCAGAAGAGGAAGAACGACAGCGCAGAGCGGCGATCGCAGCCCGTATGGCCCGTCTCGGTGGTGCAAAGTTCGGCATGGGCCCATCCATCTTTACTCCAAAACCCGTCGCACCCAAATCGGAATCTGCTCCGCTTGCCCCTGAGCCCAAAGAAGAGGATCAACCAACTGTTGTCACGGAATCAAGCGAAGGTGCCATCAACGCCGACCACTCGTGTATTGTTGCTGACGGTATATTTATAGCGCCCCACGAGTTGCCGAGCGCAGCATCACCTGCCCCTGAGGTTGCTGCTGTCGATACAGGTATGTTTGATTGATGTTCTACATCCCGTCATCTTCTCATCTCGGTGAACCCTTCAGAACACAAGGATGAACAAGAATCATCCCCACCTGTGCCTACACGTGCCCCAGTTGCGATGCCTGTACCTGCAGGTCCACGTCGAGCAGCTCCTCCCCGCAAGAAAATGTCCAAGAATGCACCTACGGCCGCTCTACCCGTGCCTCCCGTTGAACAGGCGGAGAACGTGGTGACTCAGCCACCCCCTGTCGCAGATGAGCCTTCCGTGAGTGTCGGTCGCGCTATCCCTAAGACACATCCCTGACAATTCGAGATCAGCAGGAGATCGGCGGTGCAGTGGAAGCAACGCATGACGAACAATCGAATATCATAGCCTTTACTGAGCAACGACCATTGCCTCCCGCTCCCGCAGAGGCGTTTCACGAACCAGTCGAAGAACTTGAAAAACAGGAAGCGAAGGAGGACCTCGTAGAGGGCGCGGATCGTCGTGCCGAAGAGGAATTGGTACATGCGACTGTTGATGATCAGCAGGTACCCTCTGAGCAGCCTACCGAGGATGCACAAATAGTAGAAGAAGAAGACGAGGAAGCGCGCCGTCAACGTGTCGCAGCCAGATTAGCACAAATGGGTGCATTCAACCCGCTCACTGGGTTTACCTCGACCTCGCAGCGTCAATCTCTCGACGAACCAGCTCCAGTCCCGTCCGGGGAACCGCTCGAAGTCAAGGACGACGTACACGTCGAGACAGAGGAACCAGAGGATGTCACCCCTCCACCTACCGTTCCAGCAAGACGTGACAGTGCACCACAACACGGCGTTGCTGAGCCGCAGATCGAGACAGACCAAGACGATGTCAATGTCGATGAGGAGTACCAAATGCCGGCCCGTCGCGATGGTGAATCTTGATTTCTCTTTCCCTGCCCCCCTTTTTTTCTCGTCGTGTAACGTGTCGTAGGATCTGGGTATTAATGTAGTTTTCCTTTTTCCCCCTCCTTGGTTCTTGTGACAGGGGATCGTGCGGCCGCGTCATATGCCAAGGAGCAAGGTGACGACCATGGCAGTCAAATGTCACTTTCTGAACGAGAACAAGGTTCAATATATATCGCTCCCACACAACCAACGGAGGCCTTGGAGACGTCAGGCACAGCGTCGCTTGAAGCAACCGAACAGCCATGCAACTGGCCGCCGGGAAACGCGAACGGTGGCGGTCCGGAGGCGACGGCAGCCGACGCTAAGGACGAGGCACAAGAGCACGCGACGCCGCCCCCGCGCATACCGCCGCCGGCGCGGCTCTCGCTACCTCCACCTCCGGTTAACATGCAGTCTAAGCCCAAGCCGGCGTCGCCGCCCCCCCTTTCGCCGCCATCGAGGACGGCGCTGCAGGTGCTCCAGGCAGAGGATGACGAGGAACGACCCGCGTCGCCGGACATCCCACCTCGACCTATCCCTCCGCCTGGTAGGAGCAGTGCGTAGTATCACTTTTTCGCGTCGTGATTTGCTCGGCTGATGTGTCGTAGGTTCGATGATGGAGTCTCCGCCGCATAGACGGTCAATACCACCACCACCGAGACGCAGCGCAAGCGCACGCGTGACAGGCCCAGTGTTGTCACCACCGTCGTCTCCACCGCTCGTGCCAACATCGCCTCGAGGGGCCAACCGTCGGCCTCTCACGCCTCCCATCATTACGTCGCTTACCGTCCAAGAACAATCGACGTCAGAAGAAAACGAAAGCGGTACGTCTCGTCGTCTTGGAGAAATGACGCACGCGCTGATCGGCGTTGTAGAACCCGTCACGGAGGAGCCTTCGGAGGTGGACACGCCCCAGCCAGAAGGGCAAGAAGACGACGCGTCGGCACGTCGACGTGCGATCGCGGAACGTATGGCACGTCTGGGGGGTATCCGATTCGGTGCACTGCCGCAAATGAGCCCGCTCTCCCGGCCACCTCTGCCTGCAGCACCACCACCTACGTCGATCCCGCCCGACGAGACCGAGGAGGGCAAGGAAAAAGAGGAGGGCGGGGAGGAGGAAGAGGAGGCTGCGCGAAAGCAGCGGATCGCGGCCAAGTTGGCGGGAATGGGGGGTATGCGGTTTGGGATGCTACCGGTTACGCCCGGACGAGTCGTGGCGAGACAAGAGGACAGCGAGAGTGAGGACGTCGTGCTGCCCGTGCCCGTACCTGCGCCCCCGCAGAGAACTCCGCCGACGCGGAAACCACCGCCGGTGGTGGAGTTCGTCCCGACGCCGGCGTCGGCATCGGAGCAGCAGCCTGGAGGAGCGACCTCGGACGAAGGAGTGCAGGAAAGCGAGATGGAGGAGCGTTTTTCGGATGTCGAAACGCCGTCGGGCGAGGAAGCACCGACACCCCAGTCTTCCCGAGTACTCTTCACGCCGCCGCCACGCATGACATCACGTTCTCCCCCGCCCGGTCGTCCAATTCCGACGATCCCAGCCTTATTGGGCAGACGACCGAGCACCGCGGCGTCGTCGCCCGAGGAAGAGACCACGCTCAGCCCAACCGAGATGCGGTCCCAGTCCGAGTACGTGATGGTGGAAGCCAACGACGAAGAGAATGACGATGCGTTACTCCACGCGCAAGCGCCGCGTCGCAAATCGGTGTTGCGCGGTACGACGCGGTCGTCGATCCCGGCGCTGCCGCCCGTGCCGCCACCGTCTGCGATCGACCCGCCTGAGGCGCTGATGAGCAGCGTGCAATGGGAGCTGCCTACGATCCCCCAGGGCGCCGAATGTGCCGAGGAGGTCGCGTCGTCGGGGTGGTCCGAGGACTCGACGGTCGTGCACGTTCCGCCGCCGGCCGTGTCGTCGCCTCCGGCTCGAAAGATCCCCATGCCGCCGCCGTCGGTATCGGTGTCGGGATCGAGCACCGGCTCAGGCCGCCGGAGCACGGAGCACACGCAAGCGGCTGCACTCACCAACGACGAGCTCATGGTCATCTGGGGCAAGGTCGGCGTGCAAATCGTCGAAGCTGCGTCAATGCTGTACGATAAATCGAAGCGCGCGCTCGTCGGAGACGGGTCGTACGCCGGGTACGTGAACGCCGTGCTGGCACAGGCGTCTGGTGTGCACGACAAGCACGCGGACGACGACTGGGGCTACGTTGTGTACGCACAGACGGGCAACGCGGTGCAGCGGCGCGTGTCGGACATCATGCCGGGCGACGTGATCGCGTTTTACGATGCCAAGCTCAAGGGACACAAGGGTCTGCATGCATACACCCAGACCGCTGGTCCCGGGGCGGTCCCTCGCGAGGGCAACGGCAGCGCGCCGCTCGTGGGTATCGTGAGCGAGTTTGGTGCCAAGAAGAGCAAGGTACGGGTGTGGCAGGCTAACCAGCATGTCGGACAACAGGTGAGTTCGAGTCTGCATCATCATTTCTCCCATCCGCTGGCCGTCATTCTGTCGACGGTCCGTCGTACCAAGAACGGTGTGCTGACACCGAGGGCGACGCAGACGGTGGAGAACGTCAGTTATCGACTGGAAGATCTCAAGAGCGGGCTAGTCAAGGTGAGCGCAACCAAGTTGGTGCCGTCTCGACCTGTCTTGACGCTTTTGGCGACAGGTATACAGGGTGCTCGATGTCTGAGTAGCACGTATACTTGCAAGACAGTTGTCTGTACGGTTATCATGTACTTTTTTCCCTCTTGTTCCTTGTGTTCGTTTTGGGCGTTGAGCGGTCGAAAGGCTCACTGAAAGGTTCACCTTGTACTCTTCTTGTATTTCTATTCAGTCGCTTCGTTTTTACCATGTAAAACGTGTGTAGGTGCATCTTATTTTATGAAGCATTTCTTGACGAAAGGGACCTTGATATACACGAATTGATTTAGGCGACGGATGGGACTGGTATACACGGGAGGCTCGCGCAAAACAGATGAGTGAGGCCAAAACAAAGCGCTATGTGTACCTATCTGGAAGCTTCTTTTGCTAATCCGTGAGTTGCCCGTACTTGAGCGCATACATGGGATGGAACAAGGAAGCTTACGGTGATCAGCTTGCGACAGGACAAGACGGCCTACTTGACTGATGGACCAACGCCAGTTCCGGGACGATTGTAAACACGACCTGCATCGCCGACTTCTTTCTTGTATTGTGGATCTAGACGCTTGTGAGTGAAAAACAAGTGCAGAAAAGACGGCGACAGACTTTGTGGCGCATCACCCAGTTTTGATCTCTTGGCAGGGGCGAGGTCAACATCTGTGCTTGTCACTGCGGGGGAGGAATCAGGTGGAGGTGGACGCTTGCCCCGATTTTTCTGTGCGCGAGGATGAGATAAGGACGAGAGCGAAAAAGACAGACAAAGCACGCACAAATCTGTCTGCAAATTGTTTTTTTCTGATGAGCGCATGCGCATATAGCCACCATTGACGGGAGAGTTAGCATCGTATGTACGATCAGAGGGGAAAACGGACTTTATAAGCGCTTCTTCTGCTTTCTGTCTGTCTTCTTCCTCCTGCATACGCACCAAAATGGTGATGAGAGACAGCGGAAGTGGTCGGGTTACTTACCTGTTTGCTGCGCTGGAAGCGCTCAAGGAATGATCCATCGTTGGTGAAAACGTTGACTGGCTTTGGTTTGGAGGGCACTTTGGAGGTTGGAGGGAGAGAGGAGGTAACGTAGTTGGGGGCAGAGGCGGTCATGGTGGTTAGAGATCAAGAGAGAAGATCCAACGCCGAAGGTGAGAGTCACGTGAATTACCATCATGGCCATTGGATCGTACGCGTGTGGACGATTCAACGAAGCTTCGGGAGATGACTGCGTCAGAGCCAGTGTATTTTATCTAGTACCCTCTCGGTTGTTGCCCTCAAGCGATGTCGACAGAATCGCCAGCAAAGGCTGTACCGCATGGGGACTCGGAGATTGGATGGCCACGTTGGGAAGCCGGGCGTGTTACGCGGATCATAGACTGGGCTGAAACCTGATGAGGACTCGTGGATAATTTAAAACCGACTGCAGTTCGCTCACTCCCTTGATTCTCTACGGCCACATTGTAGACGTTCGCTACGATCAGAGACACCCTCTTTTAGAAACCTCTCCAACCCTGTCGCATAATCGCGTAATCCTGCGTAACGCGGCCTCTTTTTAGAGAGCGAGCATGGCCTCACTCTCTTCTCATGCAACCTCCGCCTTTTGGTCTTCCCTAACCGCCACAAACAGGTCCAGCTACCCAATCATGCATGCTGTAGACGACGTCGAAGTCGCAGACGACTTTGTGGACGACATAGAATATGACGACAGAACACCTCTAGACAAGACTATAGACCGCATCGGCATGGGTGCGCACCTCGTATCACTCTCGCTCTTCGCCACATGCTTACCACGTGTCTCTTCCCAGGCAGCTACCAGTGGACACTCCTGTCGCTATGTGGATTCGGTGAGCACCTGATTTCTGTCCCCAATCTCACATCGTGCTAAATGCGACCCAGGCTGGATGGCAGATAATGTACGTGTCCTTTCAAACACTTCTTAGCGCCCTTGACGTGTCGTTCAGATGTGGATCCAAGCCGTCGCCATCATTCTCCCCCGCGTACAGCAACACTACTCAGGTGCTCTCTCACGCTCCGCGTAGTTACCTCTTTCCCGACTAATACTTGCAGTCCCCGACAATTACATCGGGACACTGTCGTCATCTATGTTTGGTGGAATGATGGTCGGTGCTATTGGCTGGGGAACTTGTTCTGACCTCGTTGGCCGAAGCGCCGCGTTTAACGCGACGCTCTTCTTCACCGCCTTATTTGGCATTCTCTCGTCGTTCGCAAACTCGTTTTGGAGCCTTTGTGTACTTTTATTCCTGCTTGGAAGCGCAGTCGGGGTAAGCTCTCTTTCGTCTCTTGTTATCCATGCCCTGACTTGAGATCGTCAGGGCTCCATGCCAACAGACGGCACCCTCCTTTTAGAGCACATGCCAAAAGAGAAGCAGTACTTGGTCACTGCTCTCTCTGTTTTCTTTTCTCTCGGATCTGTCCTTTCAGCGGTCGTCGCTCTCTTTGTTCTTCCTGGGCGCTCGTGTAACCAACCTTGCAGTCCCTCTGAAAATAAAGGATGGCAGTATGTCCTCGTCTGTCTTGGCCTCATCGTAAGTACCGTTCGTGGTACTGAGCTTTTGTCTCCATTCATTTGTGTAGACGCTGTCCATGTTCCTCGCTCGCAATCTCTTCTTTCGCCTACATGAGTCACCGCGGTATCTCGTCCACGCCGGTCGTCATCAAGAAGCTCTGGAGTCTCTTCAGCTTATCTCTCGTTTCAACGGATCCGACATTACTATTGACCTGGAGGATGTGGACGACCGACGACCGCCTTCACCCCGTCCCCCGTCAAACGCCTCTGACGAGCGCGCACCTTTCCTCTCCGGTGCGTAAATCTACTATGTCCTGATCGAGCTTGGTCTTATTGACTCAGGCGCAGGCGAGAATACGACGAGCAACAGCAATGGACCTAGCGATCCACCCAGAGAAGACGGCATTAAAGATTACCAGTCTACCGACGATTCTCCTACATCGCTCGATTCACATTCGTTTGTAACCCCTGTCGAGGAATACCCGCCACGCAGGTTGAGCGTGCTAACCGTCACGGACGTCCCGTCGTCTTCGCGTGCCGATGCGCTGCAAGATGATACAAAGCGTCAATCGAGACCCGGGCGTGCGCGTTCTGGTTCTCCACGATCGAGGATTTCTCGAGCATCCTTTGTCGAGATCGAGAGGCGATTTGGCGGCGTTTTGCCAAGGTGGATCAAGCGGCCTTTGATGGCGTGGCTTGACCGAATAGGAATGGTCCTCAGTCCAGAGTGGTGCCGGACGACGTTGTTGGTCTGGGCCGTGTGGTTCTTCATGGCGCTCGGTACGTCAACACGCGACCTAATATATACGTCGATCACATGACCTAGCGCTGTCTCGCTAGCCTACACCATGTTCAACGTGTATTATCCAAAACTGCTAGAGACGGGGTCGAGGGGCGACGAGAGTCCGAAATCGCTCGAAGACAACTTGTGGGACGTGGTCATTTTTACGTTAGGTGGATGTCCGGGTGCTCTTGTACGTCGCGTTCCTTTTTACATTTGAGTTAGGCTCGACTGACACACGGGCATGTTCATAGCTCGGGGCGTACATGGTCGAAAGTGCTCTTGGGAGACGATTGTCGTTGGTTTCGACGACCCTCTTCACAGCCTTCTTTTGCATGGCGTTTGTGCTGGCCGAAAGCCCGTTGATGGTTCGCCTTAGCTCGGTGGGAATCAGTTTGAGTGCGACGGTGAGTAGGCGTGTCATTTAATGTGCGTGATGCTTGACTGATGCACGGGCGGTAGACGATGTATGCAATGCTATATGGGTATGTTCACCTTGATCGGTTTCGGTGAGTGGCTGACTGATCAAACCTAGATGGACACCCGAGATCTTTGGGACCAAGGTACGCGGTACCGCATGCGGGATCGCCTCGGCCCTGTCTCGAATGTACGTTTTTCGCTTCGAATCGTCTGAGTTTGCTTGACGACTACCGCAGAGGCGGGATGATTGCGCCCATCTTGGGCGGTGTGCTCTTGTACATCGATCGCTCTTTTCCGGTGTATGCTAGTGGAGGTGTGTACCTCGTGACGGCGCTCTGTATCATTCTCTTGCACGAGCGGGCTGGTCAAGGTGGGGAGCGGGCGGTGATGCATTGAGCACATCGTCGCCGATTGCTTCATATGACCTGTATATTATGTCTAGTTGTAGATTATATCGTATCATGTGCATGTATTAATGGATGATCGATGACTTTCCACAGAGTAAAAATTAATATTCTCGTCCACAGGTGGAAGGCTGCCTGCGTGCCGATGCCAAAACGGGTATGGCCCTCTGACGAGCCGGCCGACTAAACACGTCCGAGTATCGGTCCTCGTTGCAGCTCACACAGTTTCGATATCTCGCATACCCATTCATCGAAGTTTTTGCATACGGTGTGGCACCGTCCTGGTCGGGCGGTCCACGCTACGCGAAATTACAATATGCTTTTTTCCCCTTTCTGTCACTTAACGTTTAATCATATACCCGGATGCATAGCCTTCCAAGAAAGTAAGTCCCCGCTCGAACGACAGCCGAGTATGTAATGTAAAATGTGGAGTACGCGCTCGAGCCTTCGTACTAAGGTATTTCCACTTCCTCCGTGATCGCTCATATAACGACGTCTTCTCAGGCTGCTCCATCCCAGTCACTCAGATACGATAGTTCCGGCAACGCCTTCTATGTCCTCAGAGAGAATCGGACGTCTGGGTTCCAATTCCACCTCCCGTACGAACTAGTTCCAAACCACGCGATTTTCATCACTGATATAGCTATATCTTATCCATAGAGCGGTACGTTTCAATTCACGACTCCTGCCGACTTCGCCGGCCGGTCAGAATCATGGTGCACGTGGCGAACCAGACCAACCACAAGCAGAATGTGCCCATGACAATGACTCGGAGAGCGACACTGATATCTCAGAACCAGTGAATGCCCCGATCAAGAATTGTCGCCGGGCGGCAACGTCAAAAGTGGCTGGAAGCAGGCGTGAAGAAAAGCAGCCGGTGACTAGTGTTAGAAGGAAAGCAAAAGTAAAAGAGGTCCGGAAGCGTAGTCGTGGGGCTGACGGAGAAGACGACGTTGATGAGGAGCTGAAACCGAAGCCTAGACGTGGTCGTCCACAGGGCTCCAACGATTTCACTCCAGAGGAGGTCGATGAACTCCGCGATATCATAGAGGCTAGCCCAACTGAGGGGTGATTGTCCGTGTATAAACAGCATGCAGAGTGGGCTCGTGACAGTACGAAGTTCAAACAGGTATGTACATACAATATGTTTTTTTGGATTTTTCGATGCTAGATCCCATCAAACAGTTGATCAGATCAAAGAAGCCTTCAACCGGTGATGGTGTTCGCTCATCGGAGGTTGCCCGTGCATTGCAGATAGACGCAACTCATCAATGAGCGTGCAGGCACATGTGACCTTGTTGATGGTGAATATTCCGACCGTGGACCAAGCCCAGTCATCCCGTGGTTTGACTCTGACTGTGAGCGACCTCCACAACGGTGCACTGTCATTGCTCGTTCCAGTCCCGTTCTCTGACATAATGGACGCGCTACAGGTCTGGAACTACTCCGTAAACTTGCAGATGCACTTGACCCACAGACCCAAAGAATTCGGGATGAGGAACGAGCAATCCGTTCTCTACAGAACACGCAGGTTACCATACTGATGCAACCAACAGCTTCACGATGCTCGAAGAACGATTGGAAAACTTCGCGATCAAATTTTTACACTACAGAACAGCCTCTACGAAGCAGATCGTGCTCGTGGCAAGGCTGAGCTTCGATTGGAGTTCATGCAAATGACAGTATGAAATCTCGTACGCATCTTAGGATGCAAAAACAGAAGCGTCTGCAACAGGAATGGTATCCTTAAGGTGGGGGAAGTGCTACATGAACTATGGATGAGCTGTTCACAACAGCTCCTCGTAACGGAGAACCCTCATCCTCTACATCGTTTCGGCCCTTTTCCTCACAAACACTTGTCATACAGTCACCTGCAGTTCGTCAGGATGCACGGAGGGCATTGATTAGTGATGACGGAGATAAGAATTGATTTGAATCAACCAGTTGTCTATGTATTCTAATGTGACATTACGCGATCTCATTGTTGTTGCTCGGAAGGTACCAAACCCTCGAAAGACGAGGTCTGCAATAGTTGCCTGCCGATGCTGCATGTAAAACACCTCGAATTTGGTCGATACCGACATGTATTGCCTCGAACTTCTTCATCATTTGGTTATTCATATTTGAATATTTGCGCACTCTAAGGCCATGATCTATTTAATTATTTTGATTCGATCGATTCGTAACCCTAGTTCGGTGAAGGGCGGACCCCACGTTGGCAAGCGGGGATCTGAAAGGACCTCCTAGGAGGGATGGTAAGTTGGGCAGGAAGCATCCCGAGTCCCCCCTCCCCCCCACTCATGCACCCCATCTCGAGGCTCGCAACCGGTCTGTCCGGCGTCCCACCTTCCACATGCCGTTGGACCTTAGCCAACTCTCTCGACAGGGCGTAAGACTGGGAGTTGACACCCTAAATGGCCTTGGAAGGGCGACGGCCGGGGTATCGGTAGCCCCCTGACGAGAACTTTCGCAGGATCGAAACCGTGCCTAGAGTCCCGTCCCCTCACGCGTCCCTGCTTGTAGCAAGCGGGCTCGACACCCCAAGTATCCCTCCTTCAAGCACACGTAGTCTTAGTACTAGGGCCCAGTGTGCGACTCAAGGGCCTAGTCCGCGCTACCTTTCCCCGTGTGAAAATTACATAAAAACATGTCTATCACTAGTACTTCTTCATCAATATCTCTCGAACGACGCACGATCGTCGGAATTGGTACCATTCGAATCGGACAAATTCCAAATGGGCCGATCGTGATAGAATGAGATTTCCCAGCGCTTGGCCGTCATGATGATGGTTTCGAGACTCTTTCTCACATTCATCATTTTTTTTTCAGGTGGAATAGTAGCGGACATGGCCCGTGGTTTCAAACTACGCGGACTCACTAGTTGATACGATATGTAAGTAAGTAATAATTGAAGAAGCGAAGAGGAGCGACGGCCTTCTCTTGTCCTCGACATGAACACTGTCACCACCGTTCTCTTTCCGATTGTTGGTCTAGTCACAGTAGTGTTGGCGGCCAGGTCTCTCCTCGACTTGCCTCCGAATGCCGTCGTACGTTTTTCCACCACCGCCACGCTTGATGCCTGACATGCATTACGTAGTACATTAACTCCCTCGACTACAACGTCGTCGGTGCCAACTATTCCCAATGGCGCACCAACGACTCACTCAGTGGCCCCGGCTTCAACCCAACCGGGTCCACGCCGCCCTTTTTCCAGGTCTTTGATCCCGCGTTTCTCAACGTCACAGGTCCGTATGCGACGATTCGACTGGTTGCATCTCATCCTGGCTTTGCGGTCGCCCACGAAGCGCCGATATACGACCCAGAACGCAATGTCGTCTTCTTTGCGAGCAACGCGGGCGGGACGCTGGGGTACAGCGGTTGGTACAATAACAGCGTCGTTTCCATGCTCAACATGACGCTCGTCGAGGACGCGCTCGCTGGTACTGCCGGCGACGTCGACGTGCCAATTCAGACAGTAAGTCTTCGATTCGCGTTGCCGGAAGAAGAATAGCGTCTGATGCCGTCGTTTTAGCTGGACCTGCCGGACACGGTGCAGATGGTCAATGGAGGGACGGGCCCTTACAAAGGGAGCCTTCTCTTCGTCACCTCGGGACGACAGTCGCTGCCTCCTTCGCTCGTGATCGTAAACCCCGACGCGCCGTACAACGCCACGGTGTTGCTGGACAATTTTTACGGCAGACAGTTCAACTCTCTCAATGATGTCAAGGTATTGCCTGGCACGGATCACGTGTTCTTCACAGACCCTGGGTGAGCGTTTCGTTTGTGGTCTCGAAGACACCGAGGCTGATGGTTTGGTGCAGATATGGCTATTTGAATGGTTTCCGCCCCGAACCGATGTTGCCTATGCAAATCTATCGATTCGATCCGTTGACCGGTCAAGTCCAAGTCGTCGCGGACCAGTTCGTGGAGCCAAACGGGATCGCCTTCACCCCAGACGGCAAAAAAGCTTTTGTGTAAGCCCCCTTTGTTGTCTGTCTGTCGAGCCTACATGCCTCTTTTTAGGACGGACACGGGCGCAGCAGGGGGTTCTATTGGGAACAATCAAACGCGCCCCGCTACCATGTACGTTTCTCGACACGTTTGTTTTATCTCTCACACGTTCCGTTTGACAGTTATCAATACGACGTCGATCCAGACACACAATCGTTTGTAAGCCGACGCGTATTCGCGTACAGCGACGCGGGTATTCCAGACGGCATCCAGTTGGACAGCGACGGTAACGTGTACGCAGGGTGTGGTGACGGCGTGCACGTATGGAATTCACGAGGTGTGCTGATCGGCAAGGTGTTTTTGAATACGACGACCGCGGAGATGATATTTACGCGGTCGGGGTTGTTGGTGTTGGTTGAAGAGAGGGTGTACTTTGCGAATGTGATGGCTGAAGGAATTAATTTGGTGGTGAATTAGGGGGAGATAGATGGGATGCTCTGTAGCGTCGCAAGGGAGGGGGGGCTCACTCCAATCAGGAGTAATGAATTTCGAGTAATGTAGAGACTTGCACACAATGAAAAGCATGATACCGAGTTCAATATTCCACTTGTGCATAAACATTCCACACATTTCTCCTCCCACCTCCCAATCCTTCTCCCCCTACCTCCCTCCTAGCCCACTCAGTTGCCATGCCATCTTCCTCATCAAGAACGGAATCCTTCCCAACGCCCACAACATCCAAGTTCGGACAGTGTGAGAGTCGAATGGGCACCACCAATACACCTGTCTCTGATATTTCTTGCCCACCACCGACATTAGGCCTTTGCTGAGCTGAATCACTTCGAGCGCACGCGCATGACGCGCGTCAGCGAACTCCCGCAGAATCCTATCTGCCTCCGAAATCGGCACCGTCTCGGCAGCACGTATATGTTTCATCAACGCGTCCCCGAGGAAGACGGCATCTCTCAGGCCAAGATTCATGCCCTGTCCGCCCACAGGAGAGTGAATGTGAGCGGCGTCGCCGACGAGAAGAACGATACCCCCTTCCCCTCCTGACTCGTTCGAGCCAAGGCGAGTGAAGGTAAAGTCGGCGATAGCGGCACGGTTACGGAACCGCGAGGACCAGACAACGTCCTTGATAGCCATCGGCTTCTTGTTCAAGGAGGGATCCGACACGAGGTAATATGGCGCGAATCGATCGACAAGATTTTGGACGTATTCCTTGGAAGGTGATTGAGGGATTTCACCCTCTGCCAAGGGTACACCACAGCCGATGCGGTATATCCTTTCCGAGATGGACGCCTGGCGTTCCGCGGCTAGGTGCTCATTGAAGGATGGAGGCAGAGGGAACAATATGAAGAAACTGTTCGGGGACAACGTACCGCTCAATGCACTCTGATGATCTGCATTCGCAGTGTCAAAAGTGACATCGGCGAGCATCACCTGAGCCATGTTGTTGTCCGCCTCTCCATCTGTGATCGTTGGGTCAGAAAAACCTATGCCAGCCGTAGTGCGAACCTAGATCGTGAGACGATGTACGAGTGGGTATGAGAGAAACCTCACCACTGAACGTGCGCCATCTGCGCCAATGACATACTTTGCCATGATTACTCTGCCATCCTCAAGCGTGACGTCGCTGAATAGTGGATCTTCTACGTTTCGCCGCAGTCCAATTACTTTCAGAGGTCGATGAACGAAGACGCCGAGACTGTTCAACTTCTTCTCGAGTGTATGTTCTGTGACACTCTGAGGTATGGCGAGCATGTATGAGTGACGGGTATGCGGTTTGAGACTCTCAAAATAAGGAGTCAACAACTTTGTGGAGCGAGTCCCAATATCGAATTCAGTGCATTTGTTGCCCTTTGATGCGAGATCGTCTCCGCAGCCGATTGTATCCAATGCCTACACACGTATGAGACATAAAAGAAAAGGACATGGGACATGGGACTTGCCTCGAGGGTGGCAGCATGGATTACGATAGCTCGAGAAGCATTTTTCCACTGTGATACGGCATCGACGATGATGAAGTCGTGGAAGTCGTTGTGGAGGAGAGAAAGAGCAGCGGCAAGTCCTGTTGGGCCAGCACCCACGATCAGGACAGTAGTCTTAGTGGGAAGAGCCATGGAGACAGTATATGGGGTACTGAACGAATGCCAGTGACCGTGAATACGTCCTTATATGAGGACGCCTGGTTCGAAAAACAAGGGAACTAGCCAAAATAACGTTAGACGACTGCGCATGACAAACGACGACCGGCATGTACACGAATCCTGAAGGCATCATTAATTTACAATAAACGTGTCTTGCGCTTCGGTTGACTCGCTTCGCGCAGTCGTCTTTTGCGCAGAACCGTGACTTTGCACACAAGATGTTATGCACGTCCCACATCGTGGGCGACGACGCTGATATCTCGTGGCATGTAAATTAGTATAATGGTTGGGAACGAGGGGAATGCGTGTGAGAAGTGAAGCTAGTTGATAACGGTGACCCATAAGCCGCCTGGGATCTCGGATAAACCAGTTGACTCACAACTGCGGGCCCGTTGACGATAGCCATGTGGTTCCCCAGCGGACGCATCATACTCAGGCTGACTCCAAGTTGTATGCCAGTCCAGTTCCAATTGTTGCGGACTTCCTTCGTATCGTACAAAACAAGAGTCCTAGTACACAAGCAATGCGACATATTGTCACTGTCACTATCGATGATCGTCGGATGGATGATCATCCGACGGCATAGCACCCACGAGTCAGGATCGTCACCGAGACTCTACGCAATTTTTTCATTCCGTCGGCCCCACATATTCAACGTGTCAATCACTATGACTGCTCTCGGCGGCCGGATCCGCTCCTGTCCCTTCCGAAGTGACTCCCTCGAAATAACTATAAAACGACTTGGAAGGTGCAACAACATTCCACTCAAAATTCCTTCTGGCACACAATGTCCATCGATCTACTAATATCGTCACAGGCCATGGAGACTGTTCTCGAACACGTTCGCTCCCGCCACTGGAAGGCGCTCGAGGTCGGGGTTGCCTGCACCGCAATCTGGATCCTCCTTCGATATCTTCGCACATCCCGCCAACGAGTTCGCACAACAGACCTTCGAGGACCACCTGGCGAGAGCTTCATTTACGGTGTCGGAAAGCGCGCTCTCGACTCCGACGACGGAGGTGCCATATACGAAGCGTGGTCTCGGGAATATGGGCTTGTATATACTGCTCCGTCGGGTTTTGGACAGAAGAGGATTATCCTATTCGATCCCAAGGCACTTGCACATTACTACACGAACGAAACTTGGACGTACGTTCTGACTCCGTTCGCCCGAAAAGCAACAGCGCTCTTTGTACGTGATCAGCATTTGTTTTTGTTTTTCAGTAAATGATTGATATGACTGATACAAACAAGTTGGGAAAAGGTCTCCTTTGGTCGCAAGGGGAAGATCATAAGAGGCATGTCTCCATACTTTTATTTATATTTGCGGCAATATATTGATGTCAACATCTCTAGGCAACGCAGGTCTTTGACGCCAGCTTTCAGTATTGCTGCAGTTCGGGAATTGATGTCCATTTTCTATGACTCCGCATACAAGGTTTGTAATTGTTGGCTAAAATAATGACCGTAATGTTAACTTTTTTGAAAGGCGAAAGGGGCTTGGGACACATTGATCGAATCAAACGGTGGAGAAAGCGCCATCATCGACGTACAGAACTGGTGCGTTTGTTCTGGAACCCGTCCGTAGCATGTTTCTAACACAAAGATGCTCGTTGAAGGATGAACCATATATCGTTCGTTTCTCTTTATCGTTGTCTTGCAACAAATTTTATGGTTACTGTGGCAGACTCGACACTATTGGCCTGGCAGGATTCTCCCACAATTTTGCTACGCTTGAAGGCAAACATGTAGATGTCGCCGAAGTTTTCGGCGAGTTTAATGCATCACCCAAAGGGAAAACGCCCCTTGATTCTGGGATCATGACTTTGGGTCTCATCTTCCCGTTCCTCGTGCGGATACCAACAGAACGAGGAAAACTCTTTAGGAAGCTCAGCATTGCAATCGAGAATATCTCGAAGGTTTTGCTCGCACGAACACAGAAAGAATTGGATATGGGCGTCATCGAAGGTAAGGGGGAAAAATCTATCATTGGTTTGCTCAGTGCGTAGTCTCTTTTAAATGTTCTTTTGTGCATTATTGACGTGCTGGATCTGGGTGGAAAGTCAAAGGAGCAAATTCCGATTCGGATTATCACTTGAAGGCAGAGGAAGTCATATCCCAGGTACACACATTTTTTGTACTTGTGCTCGAACCTGCTCACCTACCTTATTCTATAGATGATGACTTTAATCCTCGCAGGTTACGAGACAACGTCCGGTACGTGTATTTTATGTAAATTTTTATCCATTACTCATATGCATATCTAATCCAGTCAGTATGAGTGTAAATATCAGCGATATGTTCTCTGTGTGGTAAAGACTGACAGTTTTCTCAGTGGGCCCTGCTCGAGCTTGCTCGAAATCCAGACGTGCAGACGAAGCTGCGCGATGAACTTCTACAACACGGCTCGGACCCAACTTATGATCAGTTCGCGAACAATCTTCCCTATTTGGACGCAGTAGTTCACGAGATCCTCCGCGTACGCTCGCCTATCAACGAGGTTACCCGTATCGTACGTCCTATTTTTTCCGCCGCAAGCTGTCTTCTGACCATCCATCCTGCGTGGTGCGTCGTCCAGGCTAGTAAAGATGATATTGTACCGCTCTCACAGCCCATCCGCACGAAATCGGGGGAGCTTGTAGATACTCTGACAATCGCCAAAGGCACTCTGATTGGCATTTCGGTCGACGGAATAAATCGCTCCGCTGCGATCTGGGGTGAAGACGCCAAGACGTTCCGCCCTAGTCGATGGCTCGAGGAGGGTGAAAGCGAGGGAATACCTGCCAAGGCCAAGGAAATCCAAGGCTATCGTCACCTACTCACGTTTTCGGAAGGCCCGAAGGCGTGTTTGGGAAAGCACTTTGCAGTGGCCGAGTTCAAGGTACGATTATTGCTCTTGGAATTGGTTGATGGCAGTTCACTCATTTTGTATTTTGTGGGGATATGTGAAGGTGGTGATGACAGTGCTCGTTAAGAACTTTGTCTTTGAAATGCGTGATGGTATTGATACAAAGATCGAAATTGGGCGAGGTGTGCTTCCACGACCGACGGTTGCAGGCGAGGTGGGGTGCAAAGTTCCTTTGCGAGTAAGGCCGTATGTCGGCTGAGCGGAAACTGTTCTTCTCCATTAGTACATACCGGATGTTTAGTTCTCCCCTAATCAGTATACCTTGTCAGATCTTGATCATGCATCTTGTATTAACGATATCGTACACATTCCGAAGAAGAGGGACTTGTGACGCAACTTTTACTGACTGGCATAGTACACGGCCATTTTACTTAATCCTAAACTTGACCTTTTTCGGAATTCGCAGGATTTGTGCCACTATCACCCTCGCTAGACCTAAAGGCGGGCTGGCGTAATGGTTTTGCTGTACCCCAGTTAAGAGTCTGCTGTTCAGCCACTGTGTGACCTGAAATGCCTGAGGTCAACTTGAGGTATGGCTGAGGTTGAGTAATGTTACAAATGCAGTCCCTGTGGGATGTCACATGCCCCTTGTGGGCTTATATGACAAACATGCAAAAAGTGTTACGATTCGCCTATACCCCTACCTTTTTCCCTTCACCCTTACCTTAGTTTCCCTACAGACATTGCTCTCGCTGTTCGAGTCCCACCTGAGCTGCTTTATTATTCCTCCTTTTTCTCTTATCTTCGCTTACCTATTTAGCGTGACTCATCTGCAGTATCCGCAGTTGTATTGATACTGCTATCTCTGACTCACTCCCCTTCTTCGTGATTCCATCGCATTCTATAGTCGAGTCATCTCTTTTATGCTCCGCTTCATTCTCTCCTGACTTGCGTATATAAACCTCTCGATACCCTCGATGTATTCCCTAAGTTAGACCTACCCGAATCTACCTTGTTCATCGATTCCCCTTGGGTCCCCCAGTCCTTGCCTTACTGTTGAGTAGGCGCTCCCTTTGTCCCTCATCGTCGCATCACCAAGCGACTCCCTTCGTCCCTGCATCACGACATACGTTGACCAGGTCAACAGCTCACGACGTACCGTTGAGGCTGAGGATAGCGGATCGCCCATCTATCAAACCTTTGCCACGTCAGCTGAATAGCGACATTAACGTCCCCTCGCCCCTCGTCACTCGGGTCTACACCTGAGCGTAACAAAAAGCACATATCTCTTTCATTTTTAGATTATCCTTATTTGGGGTAATGAACCCCTAACCCTTATCAGGACAATGTGTCCCTAATTCTTATCTTATCAGGATACATGATTCCTCATACAAGATTACTGCAAGACAGTAACCAACTTCCTATCTTATCAAGAGGCAATGTGCCTTCGCTTTATCTTATCAGGGATATATATGACCCCTCCTCTTATTTTATCAGGATCAGCTGGATATGATCTCTTTGACACGATCAAGGATTGTGACATTCCCATGGCTATAGACTAGATGCCATTATCTAATTCTAGATGCTTAGAAGCTAGACTCTTAATCCTAATCCTAATCCTTATCAGGCAAGGCCTGCTATGTATAGAGAAGATCTTCCATGCCATGGTGGCAAGACTTCTCATCCTTTTCTTATCTCAAGATATGGTTACATGTTGATCATGTGATACTCCTTATAGACACAAGGGCTAAGTCCCTTGTGAAACGACTCTCCAACTCCTTTGTATGATGAAGTAGGGTTAAGAAACCCTACTGAGAGTATCATTATCAGACCCTTCGTTGCTAGGGCTCTGTCAAGGTAACCAAAGGCTTGAAGCATGTCTTCCCCTGAGGTTGTGTAAGTTAAACAACACAATAAGATAACTAGCCTTGACATCCGGGTCTGCTAGTGAGATGTCTTGAATAAGATATGTCTAGCCTTGGTGTCCAGACCCGCTAGTCTTGTAGACTTGCTGGCACTTGATAGCCAGGTGAGCTGAGGAGAGGGAACCAAAGACATTCAGAGGTAATCTCCAAGTCTTCAAAGTGTTACGATCCTCTTATACCCCTACTCGTTTCCTTTCACCCTTAACCTAGCTTCTCTACAGACACTGCTCTCGCTGTTCAAGTCCCGCCTGAGTCACTTCATTATTCCCCTTTTCTCTTATCTCCGCTTACCTATTTAGCGTGACTCATCCGCAGTACCCGCAGTTGTATTACTACCGTTATCTCTGACTCGTTCACCTTCTTCGCGATTCTATCGCATTCTATAGTCGAGTCATCTCTTTTACGCTCCGCTTCATTCTCTCTTGACTCGTCTATATAAACCTCTCGATACCCTCGATGTATTCCCCAAGTTAGACCTACCCGAATCTACCTTGATCAT
>JBBPML010000182.1:0-51159 GCA_038090275.1 Austroboletus novae-zelandiae | reverse complement strand
CGGGACCGCCGATTCGCATGATTTATAGCTCATTCTGACCGCATTGATGGGTACTATTTTATCCCATACTTTCTGGAACATTCTGAGGTTTTCATTTTGACTCTTAATTCCAAAATGACGTATTAGTGCGCTCTGTCCAGTGTCTGTCCAGGACAGACACTTTATGTAATCAGTAAGCTACTGCAAGTAAATGCAGCCTAGACAGACCTACATGGGCTCTTAACGAAACATGTCACATCACTCACTGGTAAAATCAACACCACTGAATTGCTTACAACCACTGAGCAACAGAATCGCCGTGTCGATGCTAGTGCAGTGCTCAAAAAGTTGCGATGACCTGTATCTCAAGCACGTGCAGTGCATGACATAACGTTCATTATGCGCGCCAATCAGTTGAGTTGCAACGAGATGCCGAGGCGCTGACACAACATTCACGTGTTTTCTTTAACCTACCAGCCAATACCCATCGTTTCTTTTATGTATTATCTCTCATAGATGATATCGATGAAACCGAAAGGGCACGGTAACCAACACGTCGAAGTCCCATTCAACAAAGATTAGAATCCATGACCCATTGCATTTTTCCTTTTTAAAAAAGACGAAGTCGCGTAAGGTAATCGTACGATGCGTCAGGGTATATAGTTTAGAGGCAGGCAAGTGCCAGTGTTCAACACACGCACGAAAACAAGACGTGGAATAAAGCAACGTCCATGCTAAATCTGGATGCAAACACGATATGGCGTCAACGTACCGAGATCTAGCAGTACAAGCGTCCGTAATTGTGTGCACCATTTCGTAAATAGACCCAGCATCGAAAGCTTAGGAGAGGAAGGCAATTGCAAAAAGGGTACCCAGAACTCCAGCTACGGAGGAGATGCCAACAGCAGCAGCACCATTCGCAGTGGGAGAAGCCGAACCAGCAGAAGAGGAACCAGATGGCTTGCCAGTTGCGGAAGCAGAGGCAGATGTGCTAACAGCATTAACGGTGGGAAGGGCGGTGTACAGAGCACTAGACGGGTAAGTAACGCAGTTGGAGGATTTGGGAACGGTAGGGGTGTATGGAGGAGTGAAGTCACCAGAGAAAGGCTGGCTGAAGGTCTGCGTGACACCATTGGTGACGTAGACGCCGACGGGAGTCTTGAGATCAGAGTCGCAGACTTCAAAAGTGCCATTCTGGGCGTTATTGGGCATGTTGTATGCGCAGCCCATGCGGTCGTAAACGTTCTGGCAATAGCTCGTCTGGTTCTCGGAAGATGTGCCGGGGGTGCAAATCGTGATGCAGAAGGAGTTTCCACCAATGAAACTACAATGGCCGATCAGAAAGAGTAAAGAGGACAACACGAAGCACGCACGAGTCCCAGTCATTGACCTGGGTGTATGTATTGTTATCAGCGCCGACCTTGGGGAATGCATTGGAGTACATGAGGCCACCAAGGGGGTTCCCACGCTAAATACAAACCGTGAGGACGCCATCAGATGTGGCAATACAATACAATAACCCACCAAGTCCGCTCCGTGAGGGTCGAGTTCACCACCGTAATCGCCAGGAGCGAGGTCGACGAGGGTCTGTTCAATGAAACCGGCAAGCTGAATGTAGTCGGCTGTCACTAGCATCTGGACACCTGTCAAGGCACCTGCGGGAATGAGACGAGTGCCGTGAGCAGGATTGGTACACCAGGCGACCTCGTAAGCCTCGGTGTCACCGATCGTGGAGTTTGGTTTGGGAGGTGCCCAGAGACAGAAATCTAAAGGTAATATCTATGAGAAAAAGGGAGGGATCTGCACGCAAAAATAGACCTACCGTCGATATTGTTGACAAACGAGGTCTGACAGAGCGAGTTCTGATTCTGGGTGGTGGAGTTGCACTCATTATAGCCATACTGGGGACCACGGATGGCGGAAGTGACAGGGTCGACCTGGTAAGGCTATGATTGAAAGGTGAGAACGGACGATAGATAAGAGGGAGAGAAACGTGCAATGCCACTGGGATAGGCGTATGTCTTTGCAGTGAGGGGAGTGGGGTCAGCGGGGTCCGGCTGGGCGAGGGCAGACCTGGAGGCGATGGCGACAATGGCGACGAATGTGGAAAGAGCGGAGCGAGACATGTCTCAAAATATGGAGAGTGGAAAAAAAGTAGGAACTTGATGCACGCAGGACGACGGATCTGCCTTATTTATAGTTACACGTTGAAACAAATATTCGCACACATCGCAACGAAGACTAATCTAAAACACGGAAATCACTCTCAGAACAGATTCTTGGCGAGTTGCATCATGTCGCCCGTGTCGAGCTTGCCCTTGCTCTGGTACCGCGAAAACAATTGCATCGCCGTCGCAGCAGCCGACTGCATGGCTGCACAACATCACCGTTCAACGCGTGTACGCCTCGCTAGAAAACAGCACCTTACCTTGTGTCTTGCCTTGCGACGGGTCTCCGCCGCTCGAAGTGCTCGAGGTCGACCCCCCATTCTTTTGGTCGAATAGCTTGCCTGCATGAGACATGGCGAGAGCCATCTGTCTCTCTGTTAGCCGTACTCAAAGTTGCCACAATGACGCCACAAACGAATTTATCCTGTAATCCTCCACCGCCGGATGCAGGCGCCGCACCGTCATCATCATCCTTGATCGGAGCGTTTGGACCAACGCGTCCAGGTCCAGACTGCCCGCTCCCGCCTGCTTGGAACGCCCCGGAAGGTGCATTCGACCCCCCGGAAGCTGCAGTCTGCTTGAACGCTTCCATCGCCGCCGCCTTGCCAATGTTGTCTGCATCCATCGGTCCATGGTCGCCTCCTCTGTCAGGTAGCCGGTTACGTGAGCGATTCAATACGAAATCACATCGCACTCACCCATACGCTTGCCGATGCAAATCGACGTGATCCTGATAATTGTCACCCCCTCCTTGCTGGCCCTGTCCCTGAATCCTCTCATGCGACCCCTGCGTGGCCTGACGGTACGAATTGGGGTCGTCACTATTCTCGTGCGCTCTGTCCCCCTGATGCGCATAGCGATCACCTTGTCCTAGATGGACCTCAGCCCGCATACTCGGCCCACGAGATCCGACTCACCAGGCCCTCCCTGCCGATTATTATAACTATTGTCTCCACCGGCGCGCCCAGTCGGGCCGTCATCGCCATATCCGCCGTAGCGGTCATCTCCACCCCGAGAGGCACTGAACCCGCCCGAAGGCGCATTGCCCTGCTCCCTTCCATAGCCACGGCCTGGGCCTTGCTGCGAGTCATACTGAGAACGGCCCGAGGGCTGCGATCCATATCCGTCGTCGTCGTAACGACCCTGCCCACCACCAGATCCATACCCTTGCGGACGTGACTGGCTCTGATAATCTCTGCCAGGCGGATGTCTACTCAAAGATGCATCAGCGACAAGCCGCCCAAGACAACAACGTGCGATCTCACCCCTGGGGCGCATCGTAGCGTCCTTGGTCCCCATACCCAGGAGGCGGTCTACCAGACGGCTCTTGTAAGTAAAACAAGAAGGAATAAAGACGATCGTCGAGACTTACCCAGAAGGCGAATCGTATCGCCCGCGGTCGCCACCATAGCCCTGGCGTCTGCCCTGTCCGCCCCCAAGCTCGCCCGACGCAATCATCCGATTGATATCAGCGTCCGATGCGAAATCGCCGCGATCGAGACCGCCCAGCGATCCGCGCTCAGGTGGTGGACCAGACGGCGGACCGTAGCCACCTCCGCTTTGACCCTGAGGGTACTGCGGACGCCGTTCTTCGCCATAGCCATGTTCCCCCTCTCCTCGACCTTGGCGCCTTTCCCCTCCGTACCCATAACCCTCTTCTTCGCGGCGATTGTGTCGACCGTGGTGTTCGTAACCATCGCCGTACTCTTCCTGGCGGCCCCGCTCGTGTCGCTCATGACGACCTTCGTGGCGCTCGCGCTGCATCATAGAGATGGTACGATCCTGAGTTTCCCTCAAGAATGACGATCGGAACTACTGACCGTATATTCAGACATGTTGTAAAGGTTACAAGAGAAGACAGATCTCTGCGGATGAGGGCGATGATATAAGAACGAGATCAGGGGGGCTATGCACCGCAAAATTGCTTATTACGGCAAATCGCGCTCCGATGCCCCTCGCGATTCGTAACTAGGTGACGTACTGTATTTACTTGGCCCGTACACCATTCTATCAAGTATTACCACTGTTCGTATTCTCCCATTAGACGACGCCCCATCAAGGCTTGTGATGAATGCCATTGGTCGCTACCGCTTTCCGACACCGCCCAATCCCCATCCCAGCACGTACGAGCGTCTCTAGTGCCGCACGCCCATTAAGCACCAGGTCCTCGTCCCACTCCATTACCCCCTTTTCGAACAAGACGACGATCGTGGACCCACCTGCGACACGTCAAAACGCTCGTCCGAGAAGCACGAGAAAAAAACTCACCAAACGCAAAGTAACCCAATTCTTGACCTCGTACGACTTGCTGTCCCTCGCACACCGTCGTCTTGATGCTCCCTACCATCATCGCACCGACGCACACGGCCATGACGCGTCCAAACTGCGGGCTCTCAATCGGCACGATCTTGCGTGCATTTTCACCATACACGTCCAACGCGCTGCGAATCGCCTGGGGCTACAACAAGTGATCACCATCAGCGGGTCGGGCAGCAAGAAACGAACGCATACGCACGTTGACTGTATAGTACTCTCCCGAAACATCTGCCATCCGTCCAATCACCCCGTCCACCGGAACGTGAAACCGATGATAGTCCTGCGGTGCCAACCGAAAGATCGCTAATGCTCCGCCGACGTAACGCTCCGCTTCATCGCGATATGCGTCCCCGAGTAAGCGTGCAATCGTAAAGTCGCGCCCTTTGATCCAGAGACGTGTCGCTTCCACAACCGTCTCGAACACCATCAGACGACAGTCAGCAGCACTGACGAGGCGAGTGGCGTCCTCGGGAGACTCGACAGGCCGGGCGTTTGGTTTGAGTTTCCTGTTCCACGAAAATCAGCCTCGATGACGTTAGAAAGACAACCACGTACTTACCGATAAAAGAATTCGTTAAACGTCCCTGATTAATCATCCCGTCATATGTATGTTACTGAGAAGGATAAGTAAAACCGTGACGCACTGAACGAGTCGACGGGATCTAGAAACTCGTGCACGCTGATGTTGTAAAAGTCGATGAAAGCCTGAATGTTGCGCGTTGACTCGGGGGAGTCGTATTTGATTCCCTGCTTAATCGACAACGACTTGAGCAACCTTCGCGCTGACGGACCCGTAGAAAGAACCTCAACACATGACGACGGGGGGCGGACATGTCACTCACCCCGCGCACCTTCCATCCGCCCACGCGCACCCTGAAGCATACATCAGTCAAACGTTACGTTCCCGTATGTCGGACGAACCTTGTACAACAGTCGAATACCTAATCGCACGTATACCTGCATCTTCTCTTCCTCCAATTGCCCTGTTAACCGATTCTGCACAATAATATTTGCCGAATTCTGAGTAGCAGCGTGTCAACGAAACCGCATTGCGCGTGAACGAAAAACATCCACGTACCGCACCAAGCTTGTAGTTCCCGCTAGACACCTTGGTGATGACCTTGGTATACCACTTTCGTTGCGCCTGGCTGGGAGTGACGAAATTGCCTACCACGATCCGGTCCACTTTGGCCCAATCCTGGCTCGCGCAGATTGCCAGATGAGTCACGATGTCCACCTCTGCCTTGGAATTGAGCCGTGGTCGACGACACAGAGGGCAGTTCTTGACGTTGATGACCCGCTCAAAGTGATGCTGGTCTTCATTGGAAGAAAACCCCGCCAGGCCCCCGCCAGAGGGCGGCCCATCTTCCGAGTCGGACGACGCGTAGCTAGACTTGCGGGACGAATTCCCGACCGAAGACGTCGTAGAGGACGTTGAGAGGGGCTCTGCCACCTGTATCAACGGACGCTCGCCCGGCTCCGTCAAGTACGGTTCTGGGACGCCGCGATGCATATTCGACCCACGATCCGTAGGTGATTCATCGGAAAGCATGACACTCAACGGCGGACCAGAAAAGTCCGAACCATCCAGGAAAAACTTGCCTGGACTACGACTGTCAGAAATTTCGTCACACGGCGTGGGCGACGACCCGTTGTCGCCAAAGCTGTCCTCCGTGTTCAATCTCTTCCTTTCACTTTTCGGTCTACATAATTCGTTTTCGAGACACATAATGGCTTCGGGTATCGTTAGGTCGTCCTCCAACGGCCGCTTTCCGTATCGAAGGAAGAAAGAATCGATCGTCTGTGCCGAAAGTGTTGAACCGAGCGAATCTAGCATGGAGGTGATCTCGAGGTGGGACATTGCATGGGTGTCATCCGTATCATACTGTTTGAGATACTGGGCCCAGAATCGTTGACGTAGTGCAGCATACGGTTGGAACTTGGCCCTTGAAGCAAACGACAAAGATTAGCCCCCGGCAAGTAGCAAGAGAACATAAATGTAAACCTAAAATGAAGCACCGGGTTGTATTTCGCTTCCCATGACGCCTCCTTCGCCGTCACCAACGGAAGATGGAATTCTTTCATGGCATGACCGCCATCATCCTCTTCATCGTACAAGCCAGTCTTTGGATCTGGTTGTGGCGCATCCTTGACAAGTTCCGAAACGTCGAACCGAGCGTCACCTACGTAATCATTCGAGGATAACTTGTCCCAATCGAGCACAGTCATCTGGACCTTAAATGCCGTTTCGTACCGCCGTACGTGAAAAAGAAGCTTCTCGTCCCACATTGGGTTGAGAGAATGACGAATGACACGTGTACGAAACACCTTTTTGCCGAACGAGATGACGACAAATGGGTCCATGTCCCAGCCGGTGCGCGTCACTATGGTATTCACGTAAAAAGCAAAAACAGAAACACTCATCGTCGTCAACGTGACTCACAACGTGAACGGGCCATGATCACGCACTGTTTTTAAGCCTCGGCAGATCTGAAGCCCCCTGGATCTCCAACATGACGATCCCAACTATGTCGTTGGTCGCGGAAAAGTTGAAATCGGCGTTTTTACCCGTCGCCCATGATCGCTTGAACCGCTTCTTGGTGGTGCCCAACGTTGGAATGGATCCTGCACTCGCCGAGCGGCGGTGTCCAAAATGGGAAAGAATTGGTGAAGCTGGGGGAATAGGTGATGTACTCCCCGAATTCGTCGAAGGTTGGGCAACAAAAATGGCTGGTACAGCCAAATCCGCAGTATAGGGTGTGGGCGTCGGAGCGCCCTCATACGACGGACGCGTTGATAAAGGTGGTCTGCGAATAAATAGTTTCGGTATCTTACTGCGGGACGTGGAGGGTGGTGGTGTTGGCGTAACAGGCGTTGGAAACGATGATTCTGTGATTGGGGATGGTCTGGGCGTCCTGTCCTGTGCGGACCCTGGACATTTATTGATGTGGATCACGGGAGGAGGGATGTACAGGCGGGACAACTGCGGGACCGGAACGTCGTAGTCATCATCATCATCATCCATGTCATTGTCGTCTTCATCGGAGCTGATACCGCCATCATCTTCAAATGCGGGCCCGGAGAGATGTGAACGGAGTGTACCGATACCTTCGGTCTAGAATCGTCTCATTCGATACCTCTTTTAGAAGAGAATCGAAGGAAGACATACGGGCGGTGCAGACACAAGACTCGGGCGCGAGCGTTTTGTGAGTTCGCGAAAGACGTCGCGGAAGGTCATCAACGAATGGGTATTTGGTGGTGACACGAACCCGAGTTTGAGTTGCACCGAGCCCGAGGCATGGGTCGCCGCTCGGGTGGATACAAGCATCAACGAAGATGACTGCGATGAGAAACAAAGGTCATGAGTGGCGCAGCGAGACGTGTGGGAGTCGAATGCACCTTATTGTGGTCGTCATTGAAACCAAAAGCGTTCCCGTCTGCGAACCAGTCTTCCAAGGGTAGCGCGACTTCACCGAGGTATTCCTTTCTAAGCATGTTGTCCCTGTCCCAGACGACAATTTCGATCACACCAAGCCGATCGGCGAGGGAAAGAAAAATTGGAAAATCAAACGTGGAATCTTTGAGACTGTACTCTGGATTCACATTGCGCTTGATGACGGGGGTGTGGTGTCTCGTGTTTAAAAGGGAGACGCCGACGAAGCTAAGGCGGCGAAATGAGGAGCGTGGGTGCGACGGCGCAAAAGTGGCTCACGGATCACACGAGTTGTGTTTACTGCGGGAATTGAGGTCTCTGCAACCGAGCACCTGCAGACGAAGAAGAACGATTGGCTGTTCGCCCGGTGATGGCGAGAGAGTGCTCCTTCCGCTTCCGCGACCGCCCGAAACCCGTGCTGGAAAACGAGCGGCGGTCTTGAGGACACGGCCGATTTCCTGGGCCTTCTTGGGGACATGAGGGATCATGGGAGACGTGAAGGAAGAGATGGGATCAGGGAGCGGCACAGCAACCCGAGCCATACGCACGCGCAGCCCCTAGATGATGTCGGCAGCTGGGATTAGGGTGCCACGCTCATTATGTCACTGCACCACATGATCTTACTTGGCCGCCAAACCCGATTGAATACTGTACAAAGTCCAAATCGCCCGTCCACAAGTCCATCTCTATAGTATCCAAAGTCCGAAATATAATAACTGAGTCATAAAGTAAGGATCATAACGTGCGTGTAACTCATCAATGTAAAAATATCCTGATTACACGAGGAAGAACACCACGAAGACAGCGCTGGCCATGGCGGCGACAAAGGAAACCTCGACGGCCAACGGTGCGTTGGACGTCGCTGTAGGGGCCTTGGCAGTTGCCGAGCGTGTGGCACTAGACGTGTTCTGTGAGCTACTAGAAGCAGCACCCGTAGGTGTTGGCAGGGATGGGAAGAGATCGGTGGAGTGGTAAGTGGTACAGCTAGAAGAGGCAGGTATGGCAGGGGTATACGGGACCGTGGTGATGGGACCCAAGGACTCGGGAGGCTGGTACCAAGTGACGGTTTGTCCATTCGAGGTGTAGATACCGGGAGGATCCATATCATCGCCCTTACAGACCTCAAATATGTCGTTCTTGGCGTTGTTCGGCGCATTGAATGCGCACCCAAGACGATCGTAGATATTTTGGCAAAGTCGGGCCTGGTTGTGGCCATTAGGGTCACACGCCTTGAAGCAAAAGGCGTTGGCACCCATGAAACTGACACGAATCAGGACATAGTCATATTGGTAAACAACATAACTCACTTTGTCCAATCGCTGACCTGCTGGTAACTGTTATTGTTGCCGTTATTACCAGGGAAGGCGTTAGAGTATAAGAGACCACCAATAGGGTTGCCGCGCTAAACGCGTGTCAGACAAGCATTTAGGCGCAAACCAAAAACCCACCAGGTCAGCGCCATGTGGATCTAGCTCTCCTCCAAAGTCATCGACAGCCATATTGATCAGAGACTGGTCGATAAAGCCAGCGACCTGGATATAATTCGGGGTTTTGATATATTGCACGCCTTTGAGAGCACCGGCGGGCATCAGACGGGTACCGTGGCCAGGCTTGGAGCACCAGGCAACTTCCTCGCCTTCGGTATCACTAATGGTCGAGTTCTGCTTGGGGGGTGCCCACAGACAAAAATCTCAGAGAAGGGTCAGCAAAATGGCAAGCGGTTACGATGATAGACTACCATCTATATGATTGACAAAGGAGGTTTGGCACATCGAGTTCTGATTCTCGGTCGTAGAATTACAGATGTTGTAACCGACTTGAGGGCCGCGGATAGCGGCGGTGTTGTAGTCGACTTGATAAGGCTAATCAACGCGTCAGTGGAAGCAATTAAGTAATGAGGCGAAAGCGCGTACGATGCCACTCGGATAAGCATAGTGCTTGCTGTACAAGGGTGTTTGTGCAGCGGGATCAAGCTGAGCGCGCGCGGCGGAGGCGACGGCGACGGCCAGTAAGGGGAAAAGAGCGGAAAGGGACGACATTATATAGTACAGTAGTTGATAATTTTAGACCGGCGAAGCGAACAAGTGCTTAGGTGCACGTCACGTGTACTTACATGAGAGCGGCTGCTTTTCGGCATTTCCAAATTCTGACCACGCACGTGACCCGTACGCGCCCCATAATACGCGCGCTGCAGCGAACGCGTCCACCTATTCTCCCCACCATGTCGAAATCCGCTACAGGTCGGTTCGCTCTCCTCACCTTACTGGAATACGCTCACTTCTTTTTAGTCACGTCTACCAAAAAAGCCACTAAACGTGCCAATGCCAAACCGTCTGACAAGCAAGGTCAGTCGCTTAGTGTATTACTTCCGACGCAGCACGCTGCTACTCTGAATACTTAGGCAAAGCGGACAAGACAAAGCGTGCCCCTTCGGCGTATAACCTTTTTGTACAAGCCAAAATGAAGGAATGGAGGGAGAACAACCCTGGCGCACCCGTAAAGGATGCCATGTCTGAGGTACGACGCATACGTAGACTATCCACCTTCCCCCGCCTATTTTTTTTCCGCGTTTGTTGACCACCGGGGGTCCGCCCTCTTATTTTGTGCAGATCGGCGCGATGTGGAAGGATGCACCAGAGAATCCAAATCGCGGCAAAGAGCCAAAGTCTAGGAAACCCAAAAACAAGGTGGCCAAGGCGACCAAGGAGCCACCGTCCAAGTCTAGCGAAGCAGAACAGTCGGGGGAGGAGAGCGGATGGTACCACCTTTCCCTTCGACTCGATTGACGCGCTGACTACCCCTTCATAGAGACGCAGAGCCACTATTATTATTTGTCATTGTATCCACTAGATCCTTATCCTTGCTTTGGCATGCTTGATAGTTAATCGTCACAGTCACATGATGAACGTCATACCGATTGCTAAAGTCGGAAGATTCTCCTGTCCAGAATGACGACGATGACGCAGCTTTGCTGTGACTCCTTAAAGTTGGCTCGCTGCAACTTCCTCATTCAGTATTCGACCATGGACAAAACATCTTCTGTTATTGCAGCTCTCGATGCTGGTAAGCTTCCTAGCCAACGCCAGATAAATGACACCTTCGACTGGCTTCTCTTGAATATCATTCCATCTACTTTACCTGAGCTTGACAAGCTTTCCCTACCGGGTAGGGTTGTCGCTCAGGATCTCGCTGAAGTGCTTGCCGCATATAAGCAGCTGGGTAATAGTAAAAACCGTGAATCACTCATCCTCGTTTTCTTTTTCCTCGTTTACCACTCTCTCCAGATGATGATTTGGTCCAAGACACGCTTTGGCATTTGTCCGAGGGCGACTTGTCTGCGGCACGCATCGAAGCCATGGACACCAAAGAGGCTTCTGCGGATATGAACGCCCTTCGTGCTTCCTTGAGAAGCCTTCTCAAGATTCTCTGGGGGAATATTACCGGAGAGGGAAGTCTACTCCTTAACGACTTCGCCTCGTTCATGCGACTTGCCCTAGCTGATTTTGCAGAGGCTATCGAGGGACAGGCTGCTCGCACGAAGGAAAGCTTCAGAGAGAAAGAAATAGAAGTTCAACGTGGCGAGAGGGATCCCCTTGGACGAGAATACTTGACTCCTGAACAGGAACGTGACGCAGCAGATCCCAAGGCCCAGTTTGAGAAGACCATGGGCAAGGTCACGGAAGCGGGTTCTACGGCCATTGGAGCCGGCCAGTATGCCAAGGCCTCGGCTGAAGAGAAGGCTTTGAGGATACGCGTTCGACTTACTGAAGCTTTCAATCAGGTAGGATAAACTTTCTCGCGTTTTGCACATATTGACCCTGGTATTAGGTCTGTGATCGCGCTCAGAGTGATGATGAATACAAGCACGCCTTATCTACCCTCTTTGGTATTGCTTCCAAGTGGTTAAATCGGACACTCGACACAGCCGCCTCCATTGATGAACCTGCTTCGCTCGGTGCATTCATCCATGACCCCACCGAGGAGCATCACGTTCACCAGGCCCTCATCAACATCCGTATTCTTTGCGAACGACTCGCAGGTGGGAAGTCACTCAAAGATTTATTTGCAAGTCTTCGAACCTGTGCTCTCGACGTCAAGGAAGATAAAGACCTCAAGGCATGGTTCGACGATGCCATTACTCATGTACGCAACTGTCTTGAGCGTCCAGGCTATGTGCGCAGCAGCAAGGCACAAGCAGAGCATGAGCAACTTGAGTACCGTTGGCAAGAGCTTCTGGACAAGAACTCCAACGTTGCCCGGAAATGGAAGACAGACCTTGAGAACTTGCGCTCTGAACTTCGCGACTTTCAACAGGCGTACTCTAAAGACCCTAACGTTTGCGGTGCTAGGGAGGCGCACGCTAAGTTTGTTCAAGATATGGACAGCAACGTCGTCGGTGGGCGACTTGGTCTGCAGTTCCTGCTGGAGCAAGCATCTTGGTTCTGGCAGGATCTCTTCAATGTGTATACACAACGCATTCTCGGTATACTAAAAAACATCCCCATTCCTAGGTGAGTATTCTTCCAGGAAATAGTCGCAACCCTTACAGGTTTTAGGACTGAGTATGTTGACAAGGATGTGGAGTTCGTGCTCGAGAACCTCGACGTTTCTTCTCTCAACCTTCTCCCGGGCCACGCCTACATGCGCAACATCACAGATATTGAAATCACGGCGCCTGGGGAGAGCAAGGGGAAGACCAAGACCGCATTCGGAACTCTCACGCACATCCGACTTCAGGCCATCCAGCTTTCGCTCAAGGACGTCTCCTTTTTCTACAAGGACAAGTCGGCTACTGTTGGCCCCTCTGACTTCACCGGCATCATGCAGTTCGAATTGCCGACTCAGGGCCTCGACGTGGACTTCAAAGTCAGATTAATTCCGAATACGGAGCTGGGTCTGGCTGAACGCGAGGAATGCAAGCGCTTCTTCAAGATCGAGCGCGTAGACGTCAAGCTGGCTGAAGACATTGGGTTCGAAATCAAGGAATCCAACCACCCCATCATCGCGTCCGTGTTCAAGCCCGTGTTTGTGTACCGTTTCCGGGATGCCATTGAGCGCACGCTCGAGGAGTACGTCAGGGTTACCTTTGACTTTGTGGACGCCATCGCGTTCGATACTTGCAAACGCTCTGAGGTATTTGAAGACGCGGGGCTCGGATCCGCAGCCTCGTTTGCAGCCGCGATTTGGAGCGAGATTGGTCATTTGAGGAAACTCGAGGGTGGCGCGTTGAGCGGATGGAGGGCGACGAGCACTGGGATCGTCAAGGAAGGACGCGAGGGCGAGCCCATGCTCGCCTTGGGTGCGGAGCCGCAAATTTTGACGGGAGAGAAGCACGGTCCGCTCGGATATGGTTCTGAGCCTTTGGCTGCGCGGATCCCTGGTATCGATGTGCCTGAGATGCCTGCCCAGGTTGTGGGGCGCGTCGAGGAGGTGGGCGAGCAAGGATTGAAGCGAGTACAGACGTTCAAGGAGAGCGTACAGCAAAAGGTGAGCGAGGAGAAGGCACGTAGAGGTTGGAAGAGTGCTGCATTTGATGTATGAAGGGAAGGATGATCTCGATTTTCGCTTTTTTTATCATTATTAAATTGTACATAATTCGTCAGAGGTTTGAGGTCATATATGTATATTTGGTGAGATATGATCACGCCTACAAGGTCATGACCAGTTTTCGCTGGGGCTGTGGGATGAGGGATGGCTACCAAAACTAATCTATGCCACATACTGATGCCTTATTTTTGAACGAATACGCGCCCTTTTCATATCCTCACACCAAACGAGTTAGATGGCAGGTCAACACACACATTTATTCAAATATCCAACAAAAGCTAGCAAGTCCAAAAGCCGTCACCAATTTGTCATAGTCATATGAAGAACATGTGCTCGGCATTTGAACCATTATTACTAGTGGATGTCAGCCTCGTCGTGGCATGGGTAGCTGTCTCGCTCACCTGGAATACTATTAAGTGCATTTCAAATGTGTATTTTGCCATGTCCCACGGACGCACAGTATCAAAATATGAGTATCCTCGTTGATATGGATCTCGTAATCCTTGTCGCATGACGCGCCGGAGACAAAGACGGCGAAAGAAAGTGTGGCGAAGAAGAGAGACTTAAAAAGAAACATCTTGCAGAGATAGAGAGCAAAGGGAGGAGGAGGACCATGTTTTATAGAGTCTCAGCCAAGTCGCGGATAACTGCTTGACTGATCTTGTGTATTTATCGGAAAATCGTCGGCATCTATTCCCTTGCCAATCAACATTTTGTAACCGAGTCTGTGATCTCAACCAATCAGATTTTGTTGCTTCTGTGTCACTTCACTGATTTTAGGCGAAATTTTAGGGCATTTGCCAGATGCTGGCCTCCGTATCTCTGTCGTGGGTGTATCGGGAAATCCTGTCAGAGTAATAAGATCAGTCAAGTGTTTAATTGTAATCGAGATCCCAGTGCTCTCCACATCTGCAAGGTGTATCTTCCATATCCTTTCTCTTCACCGCACTTTCGACGAGGCTGATATCCACCAGGCACGGTGAACATCACGAGCATGCAAATGCGTTCGCCAAGGTGTATCATCATACACTGCAATGTGAGCAGGACGCTTATCAATATCATGACGAGGCTGACATGACCACGTATCAGTAAACTTAATGTCCAGCAGATACATATTGAAATTGCCCATATGGATAACGGCGAACGCAGCTACCAGATAGTAAAACCCTCACCAAGATGGTCAGAGTGTGTGTATCAGTTGTATTTACCTGAAACGAACTGCGCCAGGTTGTCACCGTGACCACCAGACAATCGGCTGAAGGTGTGATGATTTTCAGGCAAATTCCGGGCCCATCATTAAATAAAAGGTTGGTTAGAGGTGTGCAGTGCGACCTCATACACTATATTAATACCGGAATTCTAATGAGCAAGAAACTTTATTAGCTCAAGACGGCGTTCCAAGTCTAGAACATACATGTGACCCCAGTTTTGGGATGGACTTGATGCTAACCAGCTTTTGTTTTCCTCGCCGTTCTTTGAATGAATGAACGTGTCGACGTTTCGCGTGATGTTTATGTAAACAGAGTCAAAATGTCGCATACTTACTGTACAGTTTCGACCTTAGGCTCGTCGCACCGTTGCCAGCCGCACGAACTGAACCTAATCATTGTGACAGTCATGCAGATGTAAGGCCAACGAACATAAATTCATGACATGTTATAAATCTATGTATATTTTTGATAATAAATATCATTTTCGGCATGTACTAGTACCCCATCGGTCGAAACGGTGCAGTATTCGTCTCGATTGAACCGATGAGTAGTTCGATGTCGAATTCACAAAATCATTCGCTGTGACGAAAACCTAGGCTTGGGGTCCAAACTTTAGGAAGTTAGCCGTGTGCTGGAAATTCTTGGCCAAAGAACTAATCACTGCATAAATCAAAACGATCAACAGGACCCCAATTTGTAATCTGATTCATGATCCCCCCTGGTAGTCGTTCGTACTCCACCCGACCGGCGACTGACCTCGCGTGCGAACTTGGGTTCAGCACTAGGGGTACGCCCTCGGGTCGCTTTCGTCCTTGTCATACATGTCGACACACGCGTCTGCCACGTCTGAACGTTGATGCAGCAGCCCCTCGAGCACCGCATTCAACCACAATCTTATCGTCAATAAAACGGGGTGAAATTAAGCTCGTCTTGGAAACCTTATACAAGCGCGAGACACGACCCATCAGTTATGCAAGGATCAACAATCAATGAAGTGACCTACCCTTTACTTGATCAACACTAGTCATCTGATATTCATCATCATCATCAGGAATCCGTCGTGCCGACGCCAACACCTGCAATTATTTAAGTAATCGTCCCTAAGCGTGACGCACACACATCTTACCAGCATTTAGGTTCCCGTGACAGCCTACAAAACGCCCAAATGAGTCAGTGGGAACACTGACCTCTCCTTAAGCTGTCCTCGCTAACCAATTTCAGATTGGGCAGCAGATGATTTTTTTTCAATCTATTTCAGCCCATCGGAGTGCGTTACCTCATGCAGAACTAGGGTAAAGGGCACCCATGCCCTGCCGTATGCGAATTACCTGTAGTCAGAACACGCAATCAGACCAAGATCAACTTTCAGAATCCGATCGATCCTGCCTCAGTGCCACGTAGTCGTTAGTGTGTCGCCACTCGATTGGCGACCCACACCTTCACCTCGCGCGCAAACTCTGGGACGTCCAGAGGGCTGAAAGGACGCGTCGACGCAATGGATGCCTTGTGTATCGTGCACGTTAGTAGATGAGATAAGTCCATGCACCTGTCCACCCGCACCTGGGAAATTCGGTCGCTTCGTCCTTGTCATTGATGCTGACGACACCGACATCCAGCGCCCACAAGGTACCGAAATAGACAAAATGCAGAAACGAACGCGTATTGACAAAGCAAGCTGGACATACCCTCATGACGCGTCAGGACAACTAACACGGACGGAATGACAGCAACTCCTGTACCATCAGATGACCCGGCAGCACAGCACAGGGTTGAAACCAGAGACGACGGTGCTCAGGTAACGGGACACCCATGCCGAGCTCCCGGAGCTTATTACAACAGATGGTAATACGCACTAACGTCCACACAATTAATGTCTTCTAAGTAGCAATCTGCGTGACTATACCTGAACGACGAGCCAGTGAAAATGTCTCTGAGACGGGCCCAGGTCGACCATATGACCGAGTCTCCCAACCATCCTAGTCTCCGCCGTAGGAGGTAGTAAAACAAATCAGAAAGCAGCACCCATATATGTATGCACCCTCACATGAAACAATATACAATCAGAATCGCATCAAAGGTGCTTCTTCGTCAGCCAATTAACAGGCGCAAAATCCTCCCAAAATACCTCGGAGAGTGTACCCTCTCATCACCTTGCCGCAACGATAGCAGAAATGTGTATTGCAACCAGGCGCGATACACTACAAACAATGATTTTCGTTCAGTAGCGATTCTTGACAAATAGAAGACATACACAAAGATGGTCGCAACCTACTGTTCTCTGGATGGGTGTCTTGCAGTCTGTGTGGTGGTCGGTTAATGGCGGCCGACAGACAAGACAACTTACTAGGACAGTACCGCCACCCTTTTTGTTTCATGAGATGATCCAATTCCTTTGTTCCATCGCACGAGTGTTTCGATCCAAGATGGTCGATCGTCTGTTGGCACTTTTGGCACCAGACGTGGTTGCACTCCGGAAATGGGCAGTGAATCTCAGGACTGGTGTCTAGATCATGTCTATCAACAAAACCAAAATGATGACATCTCAAGAACGAGTCAGATCTGGTAAAACAAAGAAACTAAAAGGACGCGAAGACGCACTTGCGACAAGTGATCGAGATAGAGTATTGCGCAATTTCCATCTCTACCCAGGACCCCCATTGCTTCTCGGAAACGCCGAGCAACTGTACCAATGGTCCTGACACAGCTGGAACACAGTAAATGCAAGCCATGAGCATATCGCTACCTCTCGAAACTTACTTCCAGGTTTTTTATTTTTGCTGTCCGCCGTACAGACCGGACATAGTACTGGGAAACGACGCTCCTCGATCTTGGTGCAAACATGCCCACGCGCACAATCTCTGCAGATTTCGTGACCACATGTATCGATGCGAATGACGTCATCCTCTGGGAAATCGTCCAGACAGACACCACAGTGGTAGTGACGTTGGGCGGTCTGCCTGAGCTCGTGACTTTGCCTTAGTAAAGACTCGTTTTCAGAGTCAAACGTGGCCTGAAGTCGGCGCGCCAACTTTATACTGGGGTCCACCTCATCCTTTTCATCAAATTGATCCCTGCGATCTCTGGTGAAAATGACGCGGCGGGTGTCCTGAGGATTTTTGCGAGGAACGGAAGGGAGAGACTGGGTATTTGCTATCAATGATTCGGAAGACTGAGCACGTCGGCTTTTGGCCTTTTCTTCCTCTAACTGAGCTCCGAGGTCAGAAACGCTCTTCTCCAGCCACTGCCTCCTCCTGGTGAGATCGCCATTTTCGTGTTCGAGTTCCTCGAGCTCGGCCTTCATGGTGAGGAGGGACAAACTAGTCTGAATCAGAGAATCCTCCACAATTTTGGATTGGTCACTGGCTCGGGGAACAAACATGTGCCCAGCGCATTTTTCAAGCAACTTCGCTTGCCATTCAAGATTTCCTTGTGCTATGTGAACCTTTCTGAGGGGAAATATATCGCATAATTGCTGCGTGATTTCCAAAAGAGATGTAGTGAAAGTCAAGCTGGTAAGTTGTGGGCTAAATAGGACGAAAACGTCTTGAGCGGATACACGTAGTCGCAAGCAAGCGATAACATCTGGAGAGCGAGTCATTAAGATGGCAGCCGACGAACCACGACTGCATAGATTTCTAGCACCGCCAATCAACATAAGGGGAAAAGGGGGGAGTGTACAAACGTACTCCAACAGAGTTGCTATGTGATCTGAGCTTGGTGAACCATAATCCGTGGATACAAGTTTGAGGGACATTTCGAATAAAGGAACGCGGTAAACGTCTTCGACGTCCGTATGAACGCCACTGGGCCAATTTCGAGATATTGCGGCAGCATTCTAAACGTCAGCACCATTCAACGAGATCATCAGCGATCGAGTCCTACTCGGAAAGGTTGTGCATAGTTACCTCGACCATCCGCCCCGAAACTAGCGACGCAAGAAGTTTGGATAAGACTGGGGTGCGATGTTCTGCCGCGAAAACGAGCCTGACGAAGTTGAGTGCACAGATAGCATTGGTGTCGATGTTGGGGGAGGAGACGAAGCCGTCAAAGGTGGCGACGGGCATTTTGCCTTGCAAGACATCATCGAGGATTTTGCAGACGTCCATTGGTCAGTGATACAGCTTGATGGACTTCAAGAGTTGCGAGTGGCAACTAAACAAAATTCTCCTAAGTTACGAAGTTCCCACTCATGATCACACGTGACACGGCGCTAGTTCATACACCATCACTAACGACGACAACAACGAACCGTTCGGATACCCCCAATTCCAGCTCTGACGTTGGTTAGAGTTGGGCTTGTCCGTTTCCAAGTGACCTCGCCTACAAACTCATCATTTCGTGGCACGGTTCCGCCAAACTCCGTTTAGACCGATGATAATTGCCTTGGGTTTCATCTACCCCCTCCTCGCGCTCTATGGCTTCCAGAAGTTCTTTTTTGCCCTTCTACGCCTTTTGATGAAACTGAATGGTAGTGAGTTTTGGTTCCCCTCTGTTTCTTTCGCGTGTCCGTGCGGTTCGTTGCATCGCTTCATATCACTTCGGTTATATTCCCGTTTTTATCGCATTTGCTCATACTCCACAAGGCTCTGACGAGACGGATGTTTTCCTTGCCATCGATCCTCAGTGCATGCCTCTCTCTGGAAACGTCTCCGACTTCAATGCGGGACTCGACCTTACAAACATCAAGACGATCGTTTCTTTTGGCGTAGGTCTTGAGATACTCCTTTGTGATTGCAAAGCTAACAAACTCGCATGTGTAGGACTCATATACAGATGGTGGGAGGCACGATGGTGAGCCGCTAGCCGCGCCTGTCCTGAACCATCCAAACCCATTCGCGGGTGGTCGCTCCACAAATGGCAAGATTTGGGTCGAGAATATTGCCGACAGGATCGACGCCAAACTTATGGACTACGCTGTGAATCGCTTTTTTTTTTCTTGGTGATGTTCACCCTACTGATTCTCATTCCCAGCGGTCAAGTGCGGTAACCAACATTACGCTATGGCCGTCCAACCCCCACTTGCGGGACTTTATCATGCAAAGTGAAGCGAGAACTGTGATTTTATTAGTGCATGACTTACACGTGCTACAGCGACAACGTTCTTCGACCAATCACATCAGCTGGACCCAGACACGACACTCTATACTGTGTTTTTTGGGATCAAGTCAGTTTTTATTTTATTTATGAACATACTTCACCCTGTACTGACTATATCGATAGCGATTGGGGCGATTCATTCAGTGAGTGTATTCAAGATTGCCATTAGGAATGCCATCTGAGAATGTGGTAGCCGACGGCAACAACCTACCCCAAGCGGCTCATGATCTCCTTGGTCAAATAAACCTTCTTACCCATCCTCCCACAAATGCGCGCAATTTCCTCGTCACGGACGTGTACGGTCTCGGTATTCACGATGTCTGGGGGGAAGCCTGGTTGCAGATTATATTCGACGGCTTGGTCGCATTGCGAGAACGCGACCCCCCGCTGAACGTCGCGTTTGCCAACTTTGCCTCAATCTGGGATGGTGTACTGGGCCCGGACCCTGGGTATCGGGCGTTTGGATATGCCAGCATCGATGCTTGTAGCCCAGGGCCAACGACAGAGTCTGCATGTGCGGATCCGGATCATCACTTTTATTGGTTTGTGCGGTAAGTGTTTATTCATTCGAGCGTGTCACGTCTTTAAGCTGATATGCAAAACTGAACAGACATCCATCGAGGGCGACGCACAAGATCATGGCGGACTACGTCTGGCGTGTGTTGCACGACTGTCATGTTCCATGAAACCATCATTTTGTTTTTACTAACAGTCATCTGTTGTATGTACTCTGCGTGTACCCCTCCTAGTTCATCGTGTTGTACTGTGTTATTGGTCCTAGTCCCCTTTTGATTGGATCAAGTCTGGGTACCAGCACAGACTCACCACGTGACCTTTTGTTGCTTCGACCCTTTTCCTTCTTTCCTTCAGTCCGTTGTAAGCCAACGACTGAGATTACCCAAGTTTTACTTCTTCGGCATCGAGTAAAACGGACGAGATTTGGTGTACATCTTTGTAAGTGCTTAAATCTTGCGGATCTTATCCTGACTTGTGTAACCCACCTCGGTCAAGATGCCGAACAATTCAACGAACAGATATCCCTGAAATACCGACGAGATGGCCTGACCTACATCTATCTGAACGATGATGGCGTATCTTTTACGTTTCTCCTGCCCTCCACGTTGTTGATAAGGAGCCAGAAATGCCACAAGTTGTTATTAGCAGAATGGTGGTGTTGAACGTCGAGATATGGTGCGGTGTGCTCGGGCGACACTCTACATTTTATGTTCGTTCGTTCGTTCGTTCCACTCTGCATAGGAAAATAGCCTTCAAAATTTGATCCAGAGAGTGCCCACAGAGACCTGACAAGGTCCTACGATCGGAGGTCGGGACGGTGCGATGGCAAAATGAATACAGCAAGGCCGCCACTGAAACCTTGATATCGGTAATTCGATATCGACCACGGCGCTCGTGGAAAAAGCATTTACCCCCCCAGGCGGTTCCTTGATATGAAATCAAAATGAATGGAAGTATTGTCACGGTCCGCAGGAAGTCCGGTCACCGTGGAGTGGATATTTTCTCGGACGATTGTGACGAGCTGAGAGGCTTCCGGCTGTGACTCCAAGTCGGGATACTTTCTTTCCGACGCACTAGTATGTGTGCGAACGGCTGTCGGCAGTAGGGTTGAACCGTTCGCATTCACAATGCACCCTGGAGAACTTGATCACGGTCGGGACTCGGGCCCCGGGGAAGAACGAAAAGATTTGTAAAGGACCGGAACAGAACCACATGATCGGGAACCACTCTGCGCAATTTCAGCGTTAAAATGGAACCAACAACTGTGGGCTAGAAGTAAAGCACCCCGCGCAAGCGAAAGTAAGATCGATAATAACAGCAACCATAATGTCTCCATGTTCTAAGTAGCGAAAGTCCGTCCGCTTTTATGGTTCTAGCTTCTTGGGAGCGTAAGACCGATCTATGTCGACTCTGCGTCAACCACAGCCTCTGCAGTTTGATTCCTGACGCCTTTCAAAAACTGCACCAAATGCGTTCCTCCGGTACCCTTCATCGGCAGTCTCTTTTCTGCCAACCCAGCGTCTTGGGCTTCTTTCAGTATTCTTCTCTCCCGGCTCGCTGGTCCGATGATGTATAACGCAACAATCCGAAGGTGTCCGTCTCTAAACTCTTTGACCGCACGCACTGCATCGTTGTATGCCTCTACAAGGTTCGGGTCTCCACCAACTACCAGGTTCCGGATGGGTCTCGGGTTCGCCGTCAGATGGCACAAAAAGTTGCGGTGATGCCTCGGCATGTAGATCCGCATGCGGCGAAGCAACTTCCGTCTGTCATCGCTCCCGACACACTCGACAGAGCCATAGTTATCCAATCCGAGGAAAATATCAAGGGCATGAATGAGTGCGCTCTGTCCAGCGCTTGGTCCGGACAAGGCCGTCGGTGGCTCGATCTCCGGGTGTTCGTCGAGACCCTCGAATATCCACTTCCTATTCATCGAATCCGAGTCCTCTCCGCAAAACCATGGTCGGATACTGTGGTAAAAGTATTCGGGATCGCATCCTTTTCGGACGTCCAGCAAGATGGACGTCAGTTCGTCAACGACCGAAGCAAGGTCGCGGAGGTATCCCGTGATACGACGCACGGCGATCTCATCTCCGACGAACCTTTCGTCCATCGTTGCACGCATGAGTTCGAGGGCCTCGACACCTCTGATCTCGATGCGTGCTGAGGCAAGATAGAATTCTTGTTCGTCGTTCGTGCCTGTGAAGAGGTCCTGACTATGGATGTTATCTAGAACGGGTGGAGTCTCGTCTGTGGGAGATTTAAGATCCCAATTATAGAGCACAATGTCGGAATATGTTGCAATGGGTGGCAATTGCAAATGGGTCGTAATCTCAAGGAGTGGGATAGAGATTGGGCGTGGAATACGGATTTCGGCGTCAAGCGGAAGTGTGTGAACATACATGTGCATGATGAAGGTGAGCATATGATGAGCACGACGAAGCAACAGCTCGGATGCTGTAAGGCCTTTGACCGAAAGAATAGGAAGCTAGTCAATGGAACCTGTAAGATTATTTGCGATCGAAGATCCACATACGAGAAATACTCACATCGTTGTGCAGGATTTCTCGCCATGAGGCAGATCGTGCAATTTCTTCCTCAGTTAGGTCCTGCTTCACTGCAAGCTGCAGCTTCATCGACATGGCCTTGTCGAGAATTATCTCCCATGGCTCCCACTCGACGGGAAGACGGCTGAGAGGAGGATCCGGAGGCATGAAACCAGTTCGTGTATCGACATCGAAATCGTGTGCGGCAAGTGTAGTTGTGTCAACAAGACCATCGGCACTGCCGGTGTCTGGACGACGCTGGTTGAGGAAGTGGTCAGGAGGCAATGGACTGGACATGGTTCAATGAAAAATAAATCAGGTAAAATAAAGACTCTAAAGAGCGAAAGAGGCGAAGAAAAAATGAGAGTCGCTTCCAGTGAAAGTTCAGTCTGTTAACGGGTCACCGGAGATAACTGATGTGTAATCATGAAGTGGCAGTGCCTGGCGTCGGTTCAACATTTCAGCGTTTAACGTTGTAACTTGTACCCATCCTCTGGCTAACACCTCTTGCATAGAACGAGCAAGATTGAATTGTGCAACTTCGCACCATATATCACGCCGTATTTTCATTATTATCAGATTTTGGTCCCGGGTTGCATTGTCGACCTGGGTACGATGCAAGGAATACCGGCCGACGGTGTCATCAAGCATCACGATAGCAGCAGGAAGAGGCCGACGTCGCAATTTCCAACTGATGCAAGGTAATCTATTCTCTAGTTGTTCCTTATTTTTGAGCCCTTTCGTACCAATAGGCATCATGGCCTGTCTTCGGTGCTCCTGAATCAAGGGGCAGACTTGCTAGAAACACGTTTCTTGACTAATGGAACAATTAATGACGAGATTTTGCGTCACCGTCGATGTCAGGTCGAGGCCGATCGTCTCGTTCCACGCGACGCCTGCCGTGTGCGGTTGAGAACGTTACCATAAAATAGACGTCGAAGTAAGGCAAGTTGACGGTAAAGTGCAACTCACGGGTCGAAGCAAACATATATAGCCTCGTCTCTTCGCGAAATGCAAAACAATTATACAAGGCACAGCGATGGCACAGCCAACGGATTCAAGCGCGTGGCTCTTCACTGTGGATCGGATTCTGACAGTGATGGATTCAATTTAACATCCCGAGCTTCGACGCCGATCGCGTTGATGTGCTTCCGGTTCCTACACGGTCAGAGATGACTTGCTTTAGGAAGTTGATCGGGAATGTCTCCAAAGATGAAAGTAAGATTGGCGCGTTAGCGTAAGAGGGTAAATGTGCTCCGTTTTGTAAGCTCTTCGATGACTGCGATCACCAATTGACTCGACGTCGATCCCCTGACGCGGTGACATCTCGTGTTTAATCGAGGAACAGAATGAAATGGTTCTCGAAAGATATAGTCCGGTCTCCTGGGGTGGAACTGACAAGACCACCGAAGCCTTGTCGCCAAAAAATGGGGAGCTAGCACTGAAGAAACACAGCGCGAGGGGAACGGGGTGGTGATTACCGGTGGATAAAGTTTTACTCTCACGGCCAGGTTAACAATAAAACAGACGCCACAACTTTGTGAGATGGAACGAGATAGGAAAAGGCTGGGCCCTGAGTACGTGTACAGCGGATATGGCTTACTAGAACGGCCCAAAGCAGTCTCTTTCAAGTTTCTGATTCGGGCGGGCGCAAGAGTAAAATTTCACGGTACAGCCATGGGATGAGAGAGCGGATTGGGCCATAGATCCGGTATCGTCCCATGGGCCGGAACAGGGAGAACCTCACGCGTGTCAGGTTGTCCAACAATTGGTGAACAATTACAGTGTGCCGGCAACGTGTGATGTGGGACCAATAAGCTGTTCTGCCCCGCTCCATTTCCTTTTTCGTCTAATTGTATCTTCCCTGTTTCTCCCTCCTTTATTGTGTCTTGCATTCAAGAAGTCGCCTATCTGTTTTGTCTGTGATCTTCTGTAATGTAGTCCCTCACTACCAGCACAAAAAGACTTCGCCGGGTTCTGCTTTCAGTCTCCGTTGAAACAAAAAACTTTCGGGTGGCTTTTTTGTTCTCCACCCGCGGTCGAGATGCGCTTCTTGACGATGTGGCCCAAGATGGGCACAGCGATCACTCCGTCCAGCTATAAAACACTCGAAACAATGGCGGAGGTCCGACAGCGAACTCCTCGGGTCACTCGTAGCCCACCGTCACACCTATCCAAATGGCACCTGCTGCAGCCAACTATTACTCCCCTCCCACTCATGCCCCTTCTAAACAACGTGGGTTTCGCATCTGCGATACCTGTGGGGCGGTCGAGAACCCATCGATACAGAAATTCCGCTATTGTGGTGGCTGTGTGAGTTCCCCCTCGATGTATTTCCACATCAATATCTGACTGGGATATCCAGATGACGACACAATACTGCGTACGTCGATTGCCTGTTCCCGCGAAGGACCTATGCTGACATCGTTCCCATAGTCTCCTGACTGCCAGAAATCACACTGGCCTGCACACAAGACGATCTGCCACCATACCGCCGCGCAGGTTTCAGGGGCAAAACAGCAGACTATAAATGCCTCATATCCCGACGAAAACTTGGTCAAACACCTCCGCAAATTTACCTCTACGCACTCTTCTCTGCTCGGATGGGCAGGGTTCCAAGCGCTTCAACTGAAACGCCTCCCCGCGAACATCCGGCAAAACGCACTCCTCATCGAGCTCAGTTACAATCCACATGCGGAGTCCCTGTACCGGTGCGTGGTCTAGTTCCCGGCCTCGTGTTTTATTTCCTCATTGTTCGGATCTCTCCAGCTTTTCGGTGGCAGGAACGCACATCGTGCCAAGGTCTTACGTGACTGATCATGATCCACTCGTCGCCGCAGACATTGATCGGAGAGAGGAGCGGTGTCGTCGGAGCGGCGGCATCGGCACGCTGGTCATATTGGTGCAATGCGGTGGCATTAGCCAGGTGATGCCTGTGGAAGTTGATCCACCAAGCAAGATCACCTGGGACCCACGAGACGACTGGCCAGAAGTTCTTCGTCATTTTGTCGAATCCGGACGGACGGATTTCAAACCCATATCAACAACAGCCAGGGGGTGCGCTTTTCCCGGTCTACAGCTTGTCCCTTTGATCTGACAGATGGCTAAACAGTGTTGTTTACGGATGATAGCTTCTCCGCTTCCGTTGATTATCGAGCGCATTCCTTTGCCTTTCTCTGCGCTCTCCCGTTCCAGCGTTGATCGTTGTTTTTATCTTTACATTGTTATCGTTTCGGACAGCAGCTTTGTACTATCATGCATTTTTCCATACCCATGTTTGTAACACTAAAAAAGCGGATTATGCTGCTCTTAATAATTATCGACGAATACTTATAGATTCTGAAACATCCGACGGTCCCGAGTCCCGACCAGGGGGAGCTGATATAACCTGCTGACTAATGGCCCGAAGTTCAAGGTACAACGAACTGTTTTCAACGTCATCTGAGTATTTCCCTCATTCGAAATGTCTGCTACGACGCAACGAAGACCACACACGTTCGCACCCACCGATGGATCCCGCACGATCACAGTTCGGGACGTTCAACCACGCCCAGAGAACGACGACGCAGGCAGCGGCGCTGGCCCGTCTGCTGACCCGAACGCGGCCGTAGGCGTTCTCAAGCTTCGCGGTGCCCAGCGCCGTTCGCTACAACGTGTCGCTTGGGGCACGGATGTCGTTGACAATGAAGGATGTGGCAAGAAAAAATCAAAGAGTGTGTGGCGCTACAATCCTTCCGCTACGACGTATGCTGATGACGACCTGCGCTCGTGCATGCTGAATGAACAGTCTGTTGTATATATCACAAGCCGCGGCGGTTCGACGAGTCGTCATCCGAGTCTGAGCCTGAGCCTGAATCTGACCTGGACTCGGACGAAGGTAGTGGGCGGCGTTACGGCGACGACAGAGCCCGTTCGACGAAACCCTGTCATCACACCCATGATAGTCATGGTTGTGGCCAACATGTCATGCGGCACCAGCCGGATGCAGATTCGAACGTGAATGCGTACGAGAAGGCGCCGAAGCGGAAAGCCTAGACCTAGATGAGTAAAAGTGCAAAAGGTCTTGTGAACGTTGAAACAACAGAAGAGAGCTTGCGAGTATTTTTTTTCCCTCGACGTTGGGCCCTCCTTTTATCTATACCACATGGTCGACTAGGTCATATCACGAACAAGATTGTAACTCTGAATCGGTGAACTAAATATTCATTTTGCCGTCCCCTCGGTGACCTTCTGTACAGTTGGTTCGACTATAGTATGTTTTTTGACTGTTCCGGGTTTTCGAACACTCCAAACCGAATTATCGTGGTTCAAACCACACTGTTTCGGTAATTTCTGACACAATCGATCATCGGCTTCATACATACTTCCCCTCAAAACATACCGTAAGTACAACCCAACCAAATGTGCCGTCTCTGTTTCAAACGATCTGATAAAGAACAGCGAGTATTAAACCCGAGCAGCGGAATGTCCACGCAATCGAGTCGCACTGGGGGAAATCAATGCGACAGAGACAGGGATTGATATATCTCATATCTACCCATCGCATGCACTCATCCTCGACAGAATGCATCTCGAGCCCTATACAGTCACCATATTCAGTCCGACAAGGTAACCTTGAAGGTGACCATATTCGCAAACGCTGTGTGCTGCGCCACTTGGCAGATTCACTTCACCCGGAAGTCGTTTATCTCGTGATTCAACCACATGGGACAGTATCAGCAGGATTAAAGAAGTGCATGTGAACGAGGAAATGAGCCTGACTGCTACCTCGCCGTGAAGGGGAAATAAGACACGCAAAACACTGAGGCCAGGGCACCGCGCGTCTTGAACTCCACGAACAAGATGACTTAGCCTACAAAGTGGCGGCGTCGCTAGCTTGGGGCTCTGACTCGGAGTAACGCAAGCTGGATTGGGACTACCCATGTGTTAGTAGTCTTGTCTGATACGGAAAACAAGTAGTAATGTGGGGAACTTTTCGAGTGTCTTGCCAAGTCTCTCGCGCGTAGCCACTAGTGCTGACTCAAATATTTACTTCTGAGTAAGTTATAGACTCCATTGGGTGAGCATCAGGCTGATCGCGATGCGGGTAGGTAAAATTTACACAGAATATCTATTGACATCTATTGGTTACTGGTCACAATGTAGGTGAGTGTAAGACGACCAGCCCGCCGCACGCTTAGCCGTTACACCAAAAGGCAGAATACTGAATGCCTAGCATTCAGTATTGCAGACGGTATATGTACTAGTTATGGGACCTAGGTAAGCCAGCGTGCTTACAGCGAGGTTAGCAATCGAATTTTCTATCAAACATGACGGCTCACGCACTTATCCTCGAATACAATCTGAGAAATGGTTGTGTCTTGGTTGGGAAATGGTTGCGATACCACGCCAAATCCAGTGTCTATCCCTTGCCAGCGACCTCTGAGGTCACGTTCGTAAAGCTCTCGCATGTCTATCAAGAATCGAGGCATCGCATTGCACATGATGACATCACCAAACGATGATAAGAGACTCATCCAAGTGGTGCTCTGTGTTCCGGGGTGGATGATTTTTATCACGTCGAGAATGTTATTAAACACGATCCTAGACACGAGTGATCAATGAGATGTACCGGAAGAATGAGAAGGAAAGAATACGTACACGAAGAAATAAAGAATACCATCTCGAACAAGCAGTTGCATATATCGATTAATCGGCAGCAATCTTTTTGTTTTGGACAGAGTAGACATCGACTCTTTCAAACTTGGTGTGACGGCGAGAATGAAAAGTATAGTGCCGAGAACAAAACGAGGGAGTACGAAATACAGGCCAACCATAGAAGGGGTATTGACGAATGAGTCTTTACAAAAAGAGGCACCGCGAACTTGGGTACTTGCTGTGACTGGAAGGGACCAAGTGTATGTGAGTGATTTCGGTGATACGCGCAATATCAGCTTGAGACATACTGTGAAAGTAGGTACTGGGATTGTAGTAGATACTCGTCGAGATTAGATTAACAAAAATCTGTAAAGTGTAAACACAGAAGAGGATATAAAGCAGTGGTTTCGATCGATTTCACATTGCATATACCCGCATGATCATAAGCACTACATGCATAATTAGAGTTAGGGACTTAGGATCCGGTATGCATCAACTCACAATCAGAAGTAAAGAGAAATATTAGATATCCCCAGACCATCACCAGACCAATAATCGTGCCTTCAGAGTAACCGTGTCTCACTCCGATCATCATGGAAGGAGTTACCACTAAATATGCTCACATCTATGAAACTGTCGGTATAATAGTCAGTAATGTGGATTTGGATACATACAACTATAAGCACAAATTAACGGATATGAAAATAAGCGAAGTTTGAACTGACCGTCTGAGAACCAGAAGCAAATGTACTTCCATCTACGCTCATATTTGATCAGAAGAACGCCTCTCAGTTTAATTTTGAACGTACTGAGGGTAAAAATGCTTCGGAATGGATTACCATTCACATGTAGATGCAAGATAATAATTTAGTATGGACTTACATTGTCCATGTAAGACCGACATAGCGGACCTGCGGAATTGCCACGTCAGGATACACAAAACAAAGGTATTCCGTTACGCACTATACCAAATGTTGTAGAGAGCCAGGTCCAGGGTATACACTGCGGTACCAGCTCGATTTAGAGCTTGGTTAATCAGTGATACATACTTCCTTACCCAAACGTACTCTATCTTAAAGTGTTTTATTTGAGAAATAAGATACCGAGAGCGTAATAGCACACACCTCTCTCAAAAACACGAGGACTATAATAGTATTTGTCACTTCAAAGTGTCTGGGGATGATACACGGACGTGTTGCTCACAGTAATCGTATACAACAGCAGAGATCGCAATGACTGGGTCTCTGCATCAGATTATGAACCAAATTAAGTTATCAATTACCAACCAGACAAGTAGTCGTTCGTATGGAGAAGATTCAGAGTCGTACGTGAGGACATGGCAATGTTTGCCAGTGGCCAGGGGAAGGGGAAGCTGAGCAATGAGTTGTGAGGTGAGTAGGCCAGCAATCGTCAAATTCAATGGTCGGGTTACGTGCGATAAATTTCAAGAAGGAAAAGCTGTGTTTGCAACGCACAGGAAGGTACATATGTAAGTACTGCCGCATGATGGTATCACGGGTGCCAACATCCGGCACTCTTTAACCAGGGGTGGGAACTTACTGTAACAGCAATATTACCTTGCTTTGCTTCATACTGTAATGGGTATTGGCACCGCATGTATGATCAGTTCTGCTTTTGTTGTTATTAGTTCCCGAAGCTCATGCCGGTATTTAGAACAGGAACAGGTGAGTTCACCGTACTTCAGGCTAAGTCAATAGTTTGGCCCAACACGACATCAAGAAATGAAATGACAGCCTAGTCCCCAGACGGCGATCTTCTGTCGACATCAGGATTGACATGATACATAAGGAGTACATTCAAACTCACTCTTCTTGCCGGTCGCCAACTCTACCAACGCGTCCTGGGTCAACCACCAGCACCTCCCTCAACAGTCGAACCACAGTCCCACTCTCCTAATGTCAAGGTCGCCTAGATGGATGGAATTCACTTACTCATTGTGGAGCAGTGAGCTCGACGATGTTATTTTTGGTATATTTCACAAGGCCTTTTCATCGCCTGAGAATGATCGGGATAGTGCCCGCAGTAACAAGGTTATTGTGCGCTCGTCGACAGTGAAACGGCAAGTAACAGCTGAACGTATGACCGACCTTGAAGATCTACCCACAACTCTATTCCTTGTGTTTCCAACTATCTGGTGCAAGGAAATTTACAAACGTAGGGTCGACAGTGCGATTTGGCAGAATTTTTCCAGTGATGTCGAACGAGTGTTGTTACATGAACGCTGAATTCAGTAGGTATTCAATGTTCGTAGCGTCCAGTGACACGACTGAACAGCTCTTACAGGTAGCGCTGCTTGCGTAAGCAAGTTCGTCTCGTTTCCTCAAGCGAGTTACCTCTGCCTCCCCCGCTCCAAGTAGATACGCAATGACTCAATTCAAATTTCGTATCAAAGAGTGAAATACATATCCTCCAAGGACATCAAGGACCCTCATTCCGTAAACTTGTATACTGTAGCAGAGTGTAGTTTAGTCCTAAAGGGACCTAGATCGACGGGAAACGTACCACACACGCCACTGCTTGGTTTGGTCGCAAAGATAGCTTCCCGTAGTACCTCTTCTTCGAGATCCCGATAAGGAACATAGCTTGCCTTGATCTTGGTAATGAACGCGTCGACCTGAGTTTCGTCCACCAACGATACGGTGCACCCGCCCCATCCTGCACCTGAAGAAAAAAATATAAGAGTTTCAGGGACGTTTTATTTGTGTCGATAAAAGATGATGGCCGAACCTGTAACACGGCTGCCATATGCACCTGCTGCGAGAGCGAGCTGGACGAGCTCATCGACCTCCGGACACGTACATTCGTACAACTTTGCGCAGCTCTCTTGCGACTCGTTCATCAAACTTCCAAGCGCCTCGAACACGGAAGTGCCCGGATAAGTAGCAGCCGATCTCTCCGACGTCAGACAGACGTTGCGAAATTGGAGTACGCGCAACGCCTCGGAATAACAATGCTTTGCCCGCTTATACAGCTGAAAGTACTCCGTCTCGACTATGCGCAGACTTCAGCCGCACCTAAGATAAAGATAAAGATTCACAGACCTTCAACCCACGAAAGGTACACGTCCTTGAACAGTGCCTCACCCATGCCGGACCATTCGATCATCGTCTCCAGCGTCACTCCGAGCTCATCCACGTCTCTTGCACCTTTCGGTCTCAGACACTCGACCATATGCACCATCTTCTCCAATCCCTCTCTCACCTTGTCCACGTCTATGTCTGCTTGATCTACCGGTTCTCCCGTGAATCTCGCCATGACTTCTCTCAACGTGATTCTCTCTCTCGGACCTACGTCGACACCCAGACGAACTGCAAGGACACGCGCAGCACCGAGCGATTCCACGACGCGGAGATTATACTGGTATTTTGCGTGCACTGCCTTGTCCGATACGACAAGCGAGTTCGCACAAACCAGCGTGGCGGATGGACGATCGAGTAGAGGGCCGGGAAGAGGAATCGTCTCCGCACTCAACCGAGGAAAAAAGGACACGTAAAGCGCAGAACCTGCCAAAGAGAGAACAGATGCCGCTTGATCCATCCTGAAAAGAGTCATCAACGTCCAACAGCCACGAGGGAGCAAAACGGTGTAGTACGAACCCTCCGCTGTTGACTCCTTCATCGATACGTCGTTGGAGATGAGCGCGATTTCCACGAGAATGTACAAAACGCACGGACCGACACGCTTTTCGTTCTCAACGGCCATCTCCACCAGAGCACCTTTGGTCGGCGCGACATTCGGGTCGTCGAGGATTCCATTGACGGCCAAGAAGGCGAGGCTAGAAGAAACGACCATCGCCGCGCTCGACGACAACCCTGAACCAGCCGGGACCGTTCCCGTCACGAGCAAGTCCACAGGTACGGGCGCCCCGGAATCATTCAGATCTGAGCTAAAGTAGTGGTTTAAAACGCCCTGAAACGTCCAGTTCAGCACCGAGAGATGCGTTCACGTTCACGGAACGCACAAAGTACCCTGCTTTCACGTATCCCTCCCATCCAAGCGGCGCCGTGTGGATGTCGAGATGCCACGAGTCGACGCGGACGGCGTCGTTCGCTTCCCTCCCCGTGGCCACAGACGGATTGCGAATCGGTGCAAAGACCTGGCGCGGGTACTTGCATTGTACGTTCTCGGCGATGGCATGCCCAGGCTGAGTGTGATCATCCTTGAGGTCAGCCCTTGGGGCACACGCTATTAGGATGTCTTGCTCGATTGCAGCAGGGAAGACGCCAAACAGGGAATAGTCGATGTGTTCGCCTGCGAAAACACGATATGGTCGATGTCGGCAGGATGTAACACAGCCAAGTGGAACCCACCTATAAGGCTGATGACGAGACGATCATCGGCAGACGTCAGAGCGGGACATATATGTACACTCACTTGATGCGACCCGGCGCACGCGCAATGTAAGCCGGGGTGCGTCCGAACTTGGCTTTGAACTCGTTGGCGAGATCATCCCATCGTTTGCTAGAAGCCTTGTTAGATCCTCGACGCCGGTGTTTGTCAAAATACGCACGCGTGCTTGAGCGAGATACCTAGGCTGTGGTATACTTGCTCGAGGTTTGTATATACAGGAATGGGAAGGGACGCGGCCATTGCAGCGTGTAGTAATTTGCGCAGCACATGGCGACCAAACTAAGACTGAGTTGCGTAGTACAATACAGTACATCAAATAGAGCTACAAACGAAGGGACGACAAACCTTCTAAGACTGCGTCACTGCGTCAGTACCATCAAAACCCCCAGGCCCTCCTCTTCCACGTCCTCTGTACCCCCCGCGTCCGCGTCTAGGAGGAAACCCTCTCCCTCTGAAATGCCCACTAACAAATCGTCCCCGATCATGCCCATCGCCACGTCCAGGCGAATCGTGGTGGCGGTAGTGCGTCCCTTCACCAGCGTCTCCGTTTGCATGGTAACCACTCGAGCTCCACGTATCACGCTGATCATGCTCGCCAGAAGCATGGCTCGACGTCCCCGTCGCGCCATGACCTGGACCATTCCATATCCCTCTTTCTCGTCCGCGAGAGTCTCCTCGATGACCATGCCCGTTCGGCACGTGGTGGGACGGCGAGGTTCCTGATGTACCTGCCGGCGCCGATGCACCACTACCAACTACGGCGTACGGCACTCTTGGTTGTGATCCGTTCCCGTAACCAGCGCCGCGGCCACGATGAGGGTTCGTCATTATAGCCATGGGGACAGGGGCAGCTCCTGACCTATGCACCACAGTGAGCATCAGAATCAAGCACCGAAATGTAACGCACCTTTGGGGAGCGGGTCGGAATCCAGCTGCAGCCGACTGGCCAGGAGGGGGTCTGATGGCAGGATAAGGGCCAACACGGGGTTTAAAGGGCACGTTTGGTCCCCGTGGAGGCGCCGAAGTCGGGCTCGTCGAAGCGATGAACTGTGGATCGCTAAGATTCAAACACGAATTGAATTCTACCGTCGATCCGCGATATTGAGAACATCTTAAAGTGTAATCAGTACGGATCAAGGCGAAGCCTTAAACAACCATGCACCTGTCGCCAAGAGTGACCCCTGCCATGAAAGGAACATCCCAGACAACATCCATCGTTTTCGAGTTGAGTCCGATGACGACGCCCTTGACGGACAGTGGCACGCCTCCGGAATCCTGCACCATTGTCACGCGATCACCGAGCGCAAAGTGTTGATTCTGTAGCCTGTAGATAGCATGCGAAGGTTTCAGGACAGCATGCCGTGGTATATTCTTGACCATCGCTTTCTTGATCGCTGTCGTCGACCTATTCTTGTTGATGGTGTCTGCGTACGTTTCAATCTCCCCAACGGTGTCTTTTGTGAGTTGATCTGAATAGAGCGAGACAGGCTCAAACTCGCGGACGCCTTTTGACTTGAGCCAACTTTTAACTTCCTTAACATGGGCGTCGGCATTCTCAGAGAACATGTCAGAAGCACGCGTCATATCTGAGGGTTATCTTGGTCAGGGAGCAATCGGGAGCTGCAAAAGAAACTAACCGTCTCCGTCTTGATCAAGGACTTGGAAGACTTCAGGGAATTTTCCCTTAAAGCGCACGGACATAAGCAAGATGCACGAGATGGGGCCGAAAAGGATCACCTTGTATTCCCGTATTAAATCAATCGTTTTCTCACTGAACTCCCAATACCGTCCCTCCTTGCGAGAATAGTCGATGACCTTTAAGCTTTTCGCCTCGAATTTAAGGCTAAGACCCAAGTTGTTCTTGGATGAGTCCGAGGTCAACACCATGAAACTGGACGTAATCCTAGACAACGCTCGACCGGAGATGTTGAGCTTGCCGGACACTTTGAACGAGGGGTAGTATTGACGAGAAACGCGCTTCTGCACGATGGATTTGAACTGGTCGTTTTCCGACTTATCAGAGGGGAAGAACTAGACGCGGGACATCAGTCAAACGGAAACGAGCAAGAATACGGGTGACGCACAGCAAGAACGACAGATAGAGTATTGTTGGCGGTGCTTGCCACTTGGGCAGCGACGCCGTACGCGTGCTCTCCGAGGAAGAAAATCTTGCAGCCGTCCGGAAATTCCTCCGACAATGGCGGTGGCTCTTTCTCGACGAAGCGCGGGTCTTCAGAAGCTACCTGCGAGATCACCATTTGAACCGCTTGTTCGATCTCCTTGTCGCTGCCTTCATTATAATCCTTGACAAATGCACCTGACTCGAGGCGCTTCATGCCTGTGACATGTAAGTATCGCAGCCTATATCGTCCGTAGAGGATGTTCACCTTTTAAGGGTTGTACATGGACGAGCACCTGTACATCGCCAGTAATGACTCCGCACTTCTTGGAATACATCTGATCGATCCGCTCAGCCCTTGTCTTCCAATGACTGAGTGCAGGTTGCGAGTGCGGGTTGGCAACTATCTTTGCTGGGCCCCCCGGTATGATTACGAGCGAGTCGTATCTAAACAACGAATCCGAAACGGCGACGACGCGTCCTTCTTGCAGGAAAGGCCAGCCAATAAACGTGCGTTTGCCCACCATCTCCTTTGCAATTTCCTCAGACTTGCGATTCTCGTGGGGATTCCGGATATGCACGATCATCGACTTGTTGCGGCTCTCTGAACCATGAATGTTGACGCCGTGGACTCCTAACGAGGCTGTGTGTGATAATGTGTCCAGAGATGGGAATCCCGCAAGAGCTTCTGCGCCAAGGAAGACACCATCGCATAAACCGGGAACGAGATGGAGGCCGTCCAAGGTAGGAAGGTCGAACGTCTCCATCACACACGTGCAACGATATATAGGAGGGAAGAAATTTGGCAGGGAGGATGGGTAGAGAGTCGGCTCTGCCGTGCTGTACGAGAATTTGGTGCTAGTTCCAAAGGAGTTACAATGCTTCTCTTCGGCGGTCAAGCGGTGTTCACGAGCTATGACGAGCAAGGAGCTGAGAAGAATGCGCCAATATGAAAATGAAAAACACATACATGCCATGGCCTTGAGGAGCCTACCCTCGTCAATGAAGGGAATTTTGACGATTGCCTCCCAGTCTTGCTTCTTCCCATTTAAATCTTGCTCGAACTCCAGGGGATAAAAGTCCAGAATGGGTGAATTTGGATTATACATCAAGTCCTGAAATAACGTTGTGAGCCATGTCAATCGCCACATATAAGACGTGAAACAACCTGATAGGCGAGTGGTATGAGATCCTTGCTTGCCGACGGAAGGACGCCCATAAGCTGCTCGAATGGATGAAAGGGTCTCCCAAGTTCGAAATCAAACACCATATTTTCCAAGCCCTGCAGATCTTTCAAAACAAATGAGTCATAGCAAGGGGGAAAGTCGATCATGACCATACCAGATATCCGAGGCGCATAATGGTAGTTGTAAAACCAGCCCCAGGAGGCCACGCCGCCATAGTAATAGTGCATTACCCACTGCAAGCCTTCACAATATCTCGTTATCAATCCTCTCATTTGTTCCGGATCACCGAATGAGATGTCGAGTTTTCCCTGGTTACAGCAGTTCGCCGATAGTGAATTCAGACAATCAACGAGCGCGGACCTGTGGCTCACCTTGTAATAATTGCCCTTCCACTCATCCATCTTATCACTGATAGATTTCTCATATCGTGCATCAAATCCCCCATCTTCGTCGTCATCCTTCACGGGTGCCTTTTCGTACCTGTTCAACACACGGTCGACAGCTAGCCGGCTCTCCCCGTCTTCTTCATCGTCTACATCCTCCCACTGTCCGTCGTCGTCACCTCCATTATGTTCGGGTTCAGGTTCGGGTATTAGCTGTTCCGTTGAACCTGGAAGGCGCCACGTAACAAGATTTTGGTCCTCTTCGTCATATTCGTCCCAAGTAATGGTCAAGTGCAAGTCAGCGCTGAGCGTCGAGATAAAACTGCGATCTCGAGCAGGAAATGTGTTCGGCATAGTAAGGAATGTGTCGCTGCTCGCCCGTTTCCCTTGATTGTCTGTCACAAACTTCTTCACCTCGTCAAATATCTCTCGCTGCGCCTGTGTCAGAACTGATACAAAGAATCAGTAATTGAAAAGCAGGCAGCGAAAAAAGCAACAAACTAAGGCCTGTACGTTTGCGCCCCACCTCGCGCCCATGTTTAACTAGTTTGCCCTTGAACCAATTCGCGTCGGCGTATTCTCTCTCAAAGATCTCACGCTCCCAGATTCTCATTTCGTCCAGCACTACTTGTAGGCGTTTCATGCTTATCGTACCGCTCTCATTGATATACCCATCTGCAAAAAAGCATGAACGAACCTGATTGGAGATACAGAAAATAAACCCACCGAGCGAAGGCAGTACCTTCTTATACACCTCGAATAGCCGTTCAAGGCCATTCTCATGAATGTGTATGTCGGGAAGGTTGGGTAAGAAATCGTTCCCAATGAACACGGCAAGAAGTATGAAGTCGTCTATGACACGTTCTAGATTATAGTCAAACGGAAGAACTGGTTCGATGTCGCAAAACTCTAGGTTGAGATACTCGCGCATCAAGGAAAGATGAAGAAGATAGAAGGTTTGCGACTCCGAGCTGCGCGTGGCATGAAAAAGACTTCACATACATCGGGAGATAACGCACTTTCCAACGCCCTTTTTTTTGCTGGACGGCCCAAACTTTACTTCTTCCCGGAGAAGGCAAAAGTGTGGGTCGTGGCTGAGTAAACCCAGCATGATCAAGTCGGCGTCAAGACCGTATAAGCAGTGTCGAATGTTCGGATTGTAGTCTGGTTGTGCTCGTGACAGCCGGATATATTCCATGATCTTGTGCTCTCCTTCACCAGGGACCTCGTGACCTGAAAGCACGACTTGGATATCTCTCCAGTTCGCGTCTTCAGTTATCTTCTTGTTCACAAAATACCTCAGTTGTTCCGATAGCTTCACCATGAAGACAGTTCCTTAGAAAAAGGGTGAATAATAGACCAGACGGCGACAACATGGCCACGCACCTGGTGTGATACAGTTACTGTCGAATGCTTTCTCGGCAGGGAGGTCTTCTCCATTTTCCTCCGCCCTATCACGAACTTCTTTTACTTCCTTGGCCGTACGGAAGCGGCGGCTTCGTTGTTGATTCATCTTGGCTCGGGGAGCAACACCGTCCACAGCCATGAAAAATAGCTTCTTTGGTTTGATTTTGCCAAACAAGAGGTCCACATAAGTGAATATGGAAGTGAATATCTGTTCTTCAGACACTCGAAAATGAGCGTCTGCGTCGTTGGGGTGCGAGCCTGTAGACGAGCATTGAGAATATAACCGGTCAGCAAGATTATTACACCGTACAGTTGTGTATGATCCCATTGAAGTCGAGGTATAGGTTATCTAGACGAGAAATTAGCGAGATACAAGACATTGGAATGGCTCATGTTTCATTACCGAATTCCGGAATCTTGTTCTCCTGAATGAGTTGAGATGTCAACGGGTACCGTTCACTGTACGTTTCTTCAGATCATAGGGTTCGTATTTGCAAACATATGACGGAAACTCACGAAATATAGCGGAAGAACTGGAGGTGTACAGAAATCAAAGATCCACGTCGACTTATATGGACCATTACGCACCTTTGGAATACCTTGCAGAGGAATGGTCGTAAGCATACGCTCAAAGAGACCCGCTCGACGTGAACTCACCCATAGTGTACAAAAGATCGAGAGTTAAGATGCAGACGACAGCGAAATGACAATGGCCTCGCGGTCCGCAACAGGCTGCCTTGGAAAGTCACAGCCACACGGTCACGGAGCATTATGTAATCGTACAACTCTGACACTTTCGCCACAATATGTACCTCACTGCGAACCTGGTTACCGGTCCCTCGCGTGTTTCGCCTCCTCTCATCCCCCCGCGGTCAATTCTGCGACGTGTCCACCGATCACAGCCAAAATGACGACTGGCGTGAGGACACCGTGACTACATGCCTCCACGACGACGACGTGGGGTGGGCAACGAAATGGATGACGAAGATGGTGTAGGTAACTGGCCGACGACAACATGATCGTCGAGCAGCTTCGAAGGCTCATCGATCACCAGTCACTCATCAACGTCTCCAGGGAATCCATCGGCGAACTCTGGAACAAACGAATCCATCTGCCCCTTGCCTATCGAACAGCAAAACGAAGCGTCGAGTCACCTCGCACACCTGCACTTGTCATCGTTCCTACGTTGGCGCCCCAGCCCCAAGGCTTGGGTGTGCACACAAGCACGAGTAGTGCACAAAAGTGTTGTTGTGGCACTTTACGTGCTTGTTTGCACTCCCCACTACATATACCCATCTGAATGCATGCTTGCCACATTGACCTGCTCACTTCAAACCCACCTTCGGTGATCCAGGACACGTCGATCTGATTTCACGGGCCCAATGCCACCGTGCTGAACCTGCTGGAATTTTGCGAATGCTTGTTCAAAAAAAGAATCTGTCATGTCTTTGGAGTTGGATTAGCAAGCTTGTTTGCGAGGGTCCTGGATGAGGACCCATGATATCGCACCCAACAAAAAAAAATAGTGGTTCAGCCCAGGATCGAACTGGGAACCTTCTGTGTGTGAGACAGAAATCATAACCATTAGACCACTGAACCCCACTGACATTGTTCATATATTTCCGTTTACCCCTTGAACACAAAAATCGACGTCCTTATCATAAACGAGGCAAGCTAGTGTTTCTAGGAGGAAAGAACACAAAGAAAAAACCACCTCACTTCTTCGCCCTCTCCGGACCGAAAAAATTCATCAATCCTCCTCGCTTCGGAGCCCCTCCCCTAGGTTTTGCAGCTGCCTTGGGCTTGGGCTTCGCGCCACCTTCTTCTTTCTTCGTCTTTGGCTCTTCTGCCTTGTCTGAGACCTTCTCCTTCTTCGTCGTCTTTGCCTTTGCCTTGGGCTTCGTCTCTTCTTCCTCCTCGACAGATTCGTATGACGAGTAGTCTTCCGTCTCTAAATCACCGTCAAATGACGTCTCCATAGCTTTATAGAAACTCACGCATGTACCCCTTAGCGTCCGTCGTCATCCGACTCCTGACGACACGCCGCTTCTTCAGTCCGTTACGCCCAACGGGAACGACCTTGCGCGGTTTCCTCTTTCTCTGCACGACCGGCACATGATCTGATTCCTCGTCTTCGCTCGTGGCAGGCGGTGCAGTCGCTTCCTTTTCTTGCTCTTCTTCCGACGACTCTTCCGACTCTTGAGGCTCCGGGTGCACCTTGCCACCTCTAGCGATACGATCGACGAGTTCTGCATGCTGGGTCAGCAGGGGTCAAACGATTGCAAGAGAAAACACACCATCGTCAATGTCCATCATTGCTCGTAGACTCATCTCGGAATTCGACGACATTGTACTCTTTCTTTTTGGTCGTCGCAAACCTAGCATACGTACTTTGCCATCCTCCGAGTCTGAATCTGTGACTTCCCGCTTGACAGACGACCCGACCACGATCCTCGAATCAGCCTTGATTGAGAACGCATCGGATTCTTCCTCCTCTTCCGTCTCCGTGTGGGGCTTTCTCTTTACCCCCCGCTAAACGTGGCTCAGTCAGATACCCTACGAGGGTGTGTCGAGCTTACCTTTGCAGCGTCAGCACTCCCAGCGCTGCGAGATTCGGGCTTGGAGACCGACACCAGTGCCGCTTTTTTACTCGTCGAGACGCTCTTATGAATGACGCTCGATTCCGGTTCCAGTTTCGGTTTCTTGTCCTCCTTGACCTTGGGTGGGGCGGGTTCCCTGTCCTTGGTCTTTGCCTTGCTCCAGTCCAGTTTTCCCGACAGTTTAGGTTTGACTTTGGGCTCAGTCTTGGGCAACGTCGTAGCCTGTTCCTTTTTCTCCAAAGCGGTCGCCTTGGTCGCAGCGGCTTTCGGTGCCGCCTTGGGAGGCACATCCAAAGTCGTCTTGGACGACGATGCCACATGTTGATGACCAGCCTTGCGCTATGATCGCGTGAGACAATGCATCCCAAGTCCCAGCAGAAACCGACCTTGACGTGAGGCCCCGTGATCTTGCCCGTGATAGCAAACGACGCCGGCCCGTCTCGTGCGTCCGCCTTACGCACGTCCCCAGTCGGAACACACACCAGTCCCGCATCCTGCGCTTCCGTCAGCGCGTCAACATGCAAAACGAACACGCATACGCACCCCGAGCCGCGCCGGAGACAAACTGTACACATGCACCGAATACACGCGTGAAAAGCGCGACTTTGTCTCTGAGAAACGCGTTGTAGAGTGAACGAGTGAGTGAGTGAGACCCACCTTCGAGCGCGCGTGCATCGACGAGCAACACCTCAGTCTCGTGCACCACGTCGTCGGCACGGTCTTCCTCGAACTCGAGATCGAGATCCATGGCGTCAGATGGCCGTTCCGGGGGTACGTACACTTTGGAAGGCACCTCCCCCGAGACGAGGTAGGTAGGCACGGCTGGCGCGCAGGTGTCGCGCACATCGTCGTGGTACCGCTGCAGCTCCCTTGGTGGGTTTCAGTAGATGTATTCCAACGAACGCCGGCACGCACTTTTTTGCATCGTCGACGTGGATGCCAAGTGAGCGACTGAGCGACCGAAAGGTGACCTGGGGAAGCCGTGATTTGAGATGGTTCACAGTGTAGTTCGTATCAAGCAACATACGATGTTGCGGTTGACAAAGAGCTCCTTGTCGAGAAAGTCTCTCGGTTTTTTCGTCGGCGCCATGGAACGAGAACAAGCGTGGTTGGTGATCAAAGAAATCTGAGTGGCGCCAACCAGTGGCATCAATACAAGTACTCGGTATATACAACTTCCATCTCTTCGCTAATGAAAACTAGTAAAAGTACGAAGCCTGTTCAAAACACCCCCGGGACGCTCTCAGGCGTCGACCGCATCTTCGGCACGACCCGCGCAGAAAGGACGTCCAACAGCCGCTTCCACCGCTCGTCTACCACCTTCACCACCTCCACCTCGGCCAGCTGCGCCCTCGTCGGAACATGCGCGAGTAACGCCACCAGATACGCGGACGCGTCGCCCTCCTGCCTTATCTCGAGACTATTTTCCCCCAGCTTCATCAACGACGTCAGGTCGACGCATCCGTCAGGAGTGAGCTGAAAACGCGCGGTAAATAAAGCCACCGCAGAGAACCCAGAACACGTACAAAGTGGGGCGGGGAGAGCGGGATGGTCGTTACTCTCCCGTCATTGTCGACATGCAAAGACAACCGGCTCAACGGCCAAGAACGCGACGATCGTGACATCAACTCTCGGATGTCCACCTTGCCGCTCTCTGACTTGATCGTGTCAAAGAACTCCGAGAGGCGATAGCATGCTAATGAGACGCACACGCCCTCGGGTGCCTCGCTGTACAAAGACATGGTTGGGCTCGTTTCGTCGCATAGGTGGCTCGTACGTACGACGGGTTCGACTTCCGGTTCGCCCACTTTGAAATCTTGGAATACATACTTTCGTTGAAGTTGATCTCGATCACATGGGTATGAGTGAATGGTTTCCCTTGCAAGTTATGGATGACAGTCATCTGTCCATCGAACCGCATTTGGCTCGCATTCATTTCTGGCGGTTGGGGTATTAACGGGAACGCGAAATCCAAGTTTAAAGGTGGGTCAAAGGCACCAACGAGCGGCGGGAGGATTGGTGTTCGAAGTCGCAACTCTTCACTGAATTGGAGTGGAGTTGACGCCGCTTTGCTAGGCGGTTCGCACGCGAGACTCTCTGAGTCATGGTCCGAACAAGAAGCTTCCATCTGTTCGCTAGAATTTAACGTGGCTTCTGGGGGATGAGCATGAAAGTCTGAGGGAGAGTGTTGTTCATCGACATCCATCTGAATGGATAATTCTTCGGTGCCTTTGAGAGATGCGGTCTTGTCTGTGGGTGGTTCGGAAGGTGGGGCAGAAGCGGATCTGCTAGATTCCGCTTCCTCAGTAGAGCTAAAAAGAACCCGGCGAGGTAAGCGACGAGATGGCACCATACGAGCCGTCTTCCTCTTCGGTGACGGCGACTGCTGAGGAACAGGGGGCATTTTGGACAGTAGCGTCGGCGAGAGCTGTTCGGGCTTCAGAGAAGACGTAGATGCACTAGGTTCGTCATTTACAGCGACAGAATCCCGTTGAGATTTAAACCAATTAAGATCGCGAGCTATGAGCTCTTCTGAGAGCTCGACTCGCCGCGCACGTTTCGGCTGAGGTTTCGAGGCCGTGGTAGGTGAGACAGTTTCCGAATCCTGTGCAATAGTCACAACGGGGGGTACGAGAGGCGGAGTTGCCTTGATTTGGGCAACCGGCGCCGCTTCGAGGGGGGTCATCACTTGGAAGGCATCTGCATGGACCAAACCGTCGGATATGTCTTGGACGGTATCCGATGGCTGAATTTCGAGTGAAATAGTCAGCATTGGTGGCGGATGAACCACAGGAACGCTGGTCGAAATAAAATCTCGATACGTGATGACGCCACAACGTACAAAGGACATACTTGGCGTCAGGAGAGCCTCGTGGGTTCACATTAGTGTGGGTAGCACCCGAAGTCGCGACGGAAATGGACAGATTGACGTCCGAAAGAACGCGATGCAGTCTCGCTGTAAGGGATGATCAAAGGGAAACCAATCCAGCCGGAAGGGAACGCACACTGGAGCTCGTCCCCGGTAAAGAGATGTCTGAAGGGAGCTATTGCATCGACGAGTTTGCGCAAGTGTCCCGCGGCGTCCGCAGCGGAGGCGTGATGTATGAGCACGTTGCTGAACGTCGAACGGGCAATCTGAAAGCCAAATCCGAAAGGGCGACCCGTGAGCAAACGATCGTGGGGAAATAGAGGGGTCGCACCTCGATGAGCATGACGATCTGGTAGCGTGTGCAATTGGCATGAAAAAGGCTATCAGACGCGAAGATTCTCTTACCTTGGGACGCGCCACAGGATAATAGGCCTTCTCCGAACTCAACCAGACGGCGAGTTTATGTGCCGTTTGAACGAAGTCTTTGAGGTCCCCAGAGGCGAGCTTTTGGGCAAAGACTGGAAATATCTTTTCGTTCGAATTGATGGCAAGATTAGCTGCTTTCATGGCGTCCAAGTCTAGTTTAGGACCCGGGGAAGGAGCGAGTTCTGAGCGAAGAGATGGTGTGGATTACGGAAATCTCGACCAGCTACGGCACTACTTGCCTGGCTGAGTGGGGTGCTGCATTATGCTGGCGCAGGTGGGGCACTATAATATATTGGGCAGAGTGCCGAGTAGAAGCGTCGAATCGACGCGGCTGAGCGACGGAAGACTGGTTTTGTCTGCCCGCTTCTTTTGCTGGATTCGCAGGGCTCTGAGCCTGGGCCGGGTATATTTCTTGCCAAGTATTTCAGGTCGACCGTTCATTCTGAGTTTCTGCCAACTACCACCAACGCGGGATAATCGTATCCGCCGAATCACGTGATACGTCCCTTTGTCTAGTCCCTACTTCATGACTGCCCACAGGTGTCATCACAGCCACTCCACAGTTGCAGGTGGCTTGGAGGAAATATCATAAGTGACGCGGTTCACACCCTTCACCTCGTTCGTAATGCGCGAGGAAATCCGCCTCAACACTGCGGCCGGGAAATCATACCTGTGTTCGAAGCGACTTATATCAGAGGCACAGTGGGAAAAAAAGACAGCCTACCAGTCGGCCGTCATAAAGTCTTCAGATTGCACCGCACGCAGCGCAATCACCTTGGTGTACGACATCAGAACACGCACGACTCGACGACTATCAAGAACGCTCACTTGTTCGTAAGTTCGCTTGTCACCCATCACGCCGACCGCTTTGACGGGAAGGAGGACCGCAAACGCCTGGCTAATCTGGTTGTAGAGATCCGCCCTGCGGATCTCTTCGATGTAGATATGGTCAGCTTGCTGCAAAATCTTCACTTGTTCCCGTGTGACGGGGCCAAGAATTCGAATGGCAAGACCAGGACCTGGGAAAGGATGGCGCTGAACCAGGGGCGCAGCGATCGACAACAGTCGGCCCAGTGCGCGAACTTCGTCTGCAATAAAAAAAGTCGGTCATCCGCGCATCATGGCCAATATCGACCCACCCTTGAATAGCTCGCGTAGAGGCTCAATAAGTTTCAACTTCATGTCTTTCAACAAACCACCGACGTTGTGGTGTGTCTTGATCGTGGCGCTCGGCCCCTTGAAGCTGATGCTCTCGATAACATCCGGGTAGAGCGTCCCCTGCAATAGCCATTCGACTCGCCCCTTTGCCTCGCCCCCTTGTTTCTCCTCTTCCTCGGCAGCAGCCTCAATCTTTGCGGCTTCCTCCTCGAATACGTTGATAAAAGTGTTGCCGATGAGTTTACGCTTCTGTTCTGGGTCTTCGACGCCTTCGAGGCGTGAAAGGAAGAGGTCAGATGCATCTACTACCGTCAGATTTACGCCAAGGTCTTCGTTGAGCATTTTCTTGACCTGATCGGCCTCGTTGAGGCGAAGAACACCATTGTCCACCATGATGGCGTGAAAGCTGACAAATTGAGCGAGATTGTACTCCTCCTAGAAGAAGGTGCGGCATACCGATCACCGATAGCTTCGTGCATGAGTTTGGCTGCGACAGTACTGTCGACACCTCCGCTGACTGCACCAATGACACGTCCTTTGGGTCCACAGATATCTTTAATACGCGAAATCTCCTTTCCGATGAATTCTTCCTTTGAGGGGGAAGATTTAAAGCCGCTGCGAGTGCGAATATCGCGGAACTCACCATTGTCCAATTTGGTGTACAGCCACAGACATTGAGGATGAAACGAGAGATGAGTGCTTTGCCTCTGGGGCTGTGAGTGACCTCTGGATGGAACTGGATGCCATAAATAGGCTTGGTATCGTGAGCGATGGCGGCAAAAGGAGCGGTTTGCGTTCGACCGATGACATGGAAATCCTGTGGAAGATCCTGGAGCTGATCGCCATGGGACATCCAGACCTAATGCACGAACGATAAGCTTATGGCATGTAAAACCGACGGGAGACGTGCACCTGCATTTCATCGCCCAAGTCCTGGAATAGCGCGTCGGCAGAACCGGAACCAAATCGGGATATCTGGACGGTCGCATGGCCGTACTCGCGATGGTCACATTTCGCGACCTGGCCTTTCAGATTCCATGCGATTTCCTGCAGCGGGGGGTGAGACTCGTGTGTGACGACAGGCAGAGACAGACCTGTAGCCCATAGCAAATGCCGAGAATGGGAACACCGAGTTCGAATATCGCTGGATCTGCGTGTGGCGCATCGGCATCATACACAGAGTATGGAGATCCGGAGAGAATGATGCCTGCGGGGTATGATTATTTTACCGGATGCCGGAAGCACGTTCGAATGCACCTTTCGGTTCGAAACGAACGTCCTTAAGGAGGGTCGTGCAGGGCATCAGTTCGGCGTAAACCTTGAGTTCACGACATCTCCTCGTGATGAGATGGCTGTACTGCGGGAGATGAATACGACATCGGAGACTGGTTTAGAAAGAGAGAACAAGAGACCTGTGATCCAAAATCTAGGATTAGGACGGTATCGAATTGATCATGAATCTCTGCCATGGTTCTGGGTATGAGGACTTGGTTAATTACTCACCCGTTACGGCCCGGGGGTTAGCCTGGGAAGTATTGCTGAGTCAACTCTACGACTGGAACGTGTTCAATTAATGTGCTCGTCTTGGATCTTCATAAACTCTTTTTTCTAGCTCGGAGCGCGAGTCTGGTGCGGAGGCTTGTTTGTCTGCCCTCTGATGCCATTTGCACGTAGGTTTTGTGCTACCACTGCGTCTCGTGCACGCCAGTTGGCTTCTAGGCAGCCAACACCACCGCACACGGTCCCACTCCGCCCAAGCCTTTGGATTACCAGCCAGCGGTCCTTTGCGTCATCGAGCGTCGTCTTTGCACGCTCGTCGCCGCTTCTAAATTACCCGCGCTGGCCGAACAACAAGTCAGACGACCCGGACGACCCAGCTGACGCAGAGGAGGACACCGAACCAGCCGAGTCGACCAACCGGACGGGTACCAGTCATGTGCGCATGGACAACTCCCAGGACGAGGGCCCTGCAGGCTCCTCGGCTGCACCACCGTCCTCCTCGAGTGGGGACAGTGACGACCCGGCAGACTCGACACCACCTCCCCAGCGCACTCCCACGCCGAGCTCGATCGCCAAACAGTCCGTCCCAGAAATATATCCCCAGGTCCTTGCCCTACCCATCGCTCGACGTCCCCTCTTTCCCGGTTTTTACAAGGCGGTCGTCGTTCGCAATCCGGCTGTCGTCGCTGCCATCAAGGAGATGATGAAACGTGGTCAACCCTACCTCGGTGCTTTCCTTCTCAAGGACGAGAACACGGATAGCGATGTCATCACGGATATCAATTCGGTACACCCCGTCGGCGTTTTTGCTCAGGTTACGAGTGTATTTTCGGCAAATACGGGCTCGGGCGAGGAAAAGGAGGAAGGTCTCACCGCCGTCTTGTATCCCCACAGGCGAATAAGGATAACGGAGCTGTTGAAGGCTGGTGAACACCCGCCACTCGCCAACGTTGCACCGGAAGACGTACAAACTGTAACGCCTCCAGAGACACCGCCCCCGTCCCCTTCGCCCGAATACGCCCAAGGTCAAATTCCTCCCGGTAATGACACGGCATACTCTTCCGTTATCGTGTCGTGGTTTTAATATGGTGACAGGTCCGGTACAGACGTCGTTCTTGCACAACCATGCCATCTCCATCGTACACGTCGAAAACCTCCACACCAACTCGTACAACAAGGACGACCAATACATCCGTGCATTCATGTCTGAAATCGTATCCGTGTTCAAAGACATTGCTCAGCTGAACCCGCTCTTCCGCGACCAAATCACCAACTTTTCGATCAATCAGGTCGCGTCGAACGTTTTTGATGAGCCTGACAAGCTCGCAGACTTTGCAGCTGCCGTGTCAAGCGGAGATGTTGGCGAACTTCAGGACGTTTTGGAGAGTCTCACCGTCGAAGACCGTTTACGCAAGGCGCTCTTGGTCCTGAAGAAGGAGCTCATTAATGCACAGCTGCAGAGCAAACTCTCTCGCGACGTTGACAACAAGATCGCCAAAAGACAACGCGAATACTACTTGATGGAACAGCTCAAGGGCATCAAAAAGGAACTCGGTATGGAATCGGACGGCAAGGACAAGCTGATCGAAAAATTCAAGGACCGAGCTGCCGTGTTGAAGATGCCGGAGGGTGTTCGCAAGGTGTTTGACGAGGAGTTGAATAAACTCATGGGTTTGGAACCTGCTGCTTCGGAAGCGAACGTGACGCGCAACTATCTGGAATGGCTCACGCAGGTCGGTTTCTTCATTCTTTCGTGCTACCGTTCCATGTGCTCATCCTTTTCAGATTCCTTGGGGTCAGCATTCTCCAGAGAACTACTCTATCATGCATGCCCAGAAAGTGCTGGACGAAGACCATTACGGCCTCAAGGACGTCAAGGATCGTATTCTCGAGTTCCTTGCTGTTGGTAAGCTCCGCGGGACGGTCGAAGGCAAGATTATTTGTCTGGTCGGTCCGCCTGGTGTCGGAAAGACTTCCATCGGGAAATCCATTGCACGTTCGCTAAACCGACGCTTTTTCCGGTTCTCTGTCGGTGGCTTGACTGACGTTGCCGAGATCAAGGGTCATCGGAGGACGTACGTCGGTGCGCTCCCTGGGAAAATTATTCAGGCTTTGAAGAGGGTTGGGACGGAGAACCCACTAGTCTTGATTGACGAGGTGGACAAGATCGGAAGGGGAATCAACGGGGATCCGGCGAGCGCGTTGCTTGAGATGTTGGATCCCGAACAAAACAATGGATTTTTAGACCATTAGTGGGTCGTTCTTTTCCTTGCATATCTTGCGTTCTTGACACCGTCCAAAGCATGGATGTTCCGGTCGATCTTTCTCGTGTTCTCTTTGTTTGCACAGGCAAGTAGCGATTTCGTTTCATCTGCGAAAAAAAAATCGCGCTGACAGATTCGATGCAGCCAATACTCTGGACACTATACCCGCTCCCTTGCTCGATCGAATGGAAGTTCTCGAAGTCAGCGGCTACGTCTCGGAGGAAAAGTGTTGCATCGCGGAAAAATATCTCAGTCCTCAAGCCAAAGAAGCGTCTGGTCTTAAAGACGCAGACGTCCTCCTCGACCCGTCCTCGGTGGACGTGCTCATCAAGTATTACTGCCGCGAGAGCGGGGTGCGAAACCTGAAGAAGCATATTGACAAGGTACGATTCGCGTCGGGTAGCGACTCTTTGTGGCAATCTCTGATCGCTTGTCAGATATACCGCAAAGCAGCTCTCAACTTGATTCGAGAACTCGGAGAAGACGTTTTCCCAGAACCGACGCCAAACCCCACAGCAACGAGTACGAGTACTGAATCGCCCGCCGAAGAGTCGCAAGAGCCAAAAGCGACGAGCGAATCGAACGAAACCCCCGAGTCGCCAGAGCCGTCGGAACGAAAGACGGTGACGACTCAGGAACGTCAGCCGCTGAAGGTGCCGGATCGCATTCACGTTAGGATTACTCCCGAGAACCTCAAGGACTACGTTGGGCCTCCCGTGTATCACAAAGACAGGATGTACGCCAACCCGCCTCCTCCTGGCGTGAGTACTGGCCTGGGCTACCTGGGTAATGGCTCGGGCGCTGTCATGCCCATCGAAGCCACGGTAAGCGTCTCATGATCACCACCGGACCACGCTCACTGGGGCACAGAGTATGCCCGGCAAAGGCGGTCTTCAGCTGACGGGCAAACTTGGCGAGGTGATTCGGGAGAGCGCACAGATCAGTCTAAGCTGGGTCAAGGCGCACGCGTACGAGCTCGGGATCACGTCCTCGCCGGACGAGCAGTTTTTGACGGACCGCGACATCCACGTGCACATGCCGGAGGGGAGCGTGGGCAAGGAGGGGCCGAGCGCGGGGACAGCCATTTTATCTGCGCTCGTATCGCTGTTTACCAAGACGCGCATCAACCCAGACGTCGGTGAGCACATGTTCGTTTTTGGTGTGGTTTGTTTGTTAAAAGCTTGACAAGCGATGACGGGCGAGATCTCGCTTGTGGGACAGGTCCTTCCCGTCGGTGGACTCAAGGAAAAGATTCTCGCTGCGCACCGAGCGGGGATCCGGACGATCCTTGCGCCAGCTGCGAACCGGGCGGATATTGAGGAGAACGTGCCCGAGAGCGTCAAGACGGGGATCCGGTTCGTGTACGTGGAGGACGTGCGGGAGGTGCTGCGGGAGGTGTTCAAGGGCGATGCGGTTGTGGAGCGATGGAAGGAGACGTTGTCAATGTAAGGTCGTTGCGTTTACCCAACGGCGACGACGGTGGTTGGCTCGGTCGAGGCACGGGTCGCCAGCGCATGTTTTGGGCTCGCCACGACGGGACGTGGCGGAGCTGCGCAAACGCGCTGATCAAACCGCTCGTTTTTTTATTGCTCTGGCATTGTTTTCGCATGCGTAGAAGTTCTGCGCTCTCTTGTTCGTCACGACTACTAATCTACCGTACGCAATGTATCAATCAATTCCCCACTCACCATCACAGACTACGAGATCTGTCTTTCAGGCGGTCTCGCGGTGAGTTCCGAAGGTTTTACGTGGAAGGTGCCTGTTGCACGTCAAGATGAAAAGTTGCAAGAAGTCACTGAGGATCAAACGAAGAGCGAACGACTTTGACGCACCAAGGGCCGGCTCCGAAATGTTGTCTGGTTGGCATGACGCTGGAACCTGGCAGCCCGCACGATCGGATTCGAGGGACACGTACGATTCGGGGGCTTTCTTCCGTGCAATGTTTCAAGAGTTTAAGATCGCGTGTCGCCACGTTTCGTCTAGATCTCGGTTCAGGGTCGAGTCGTTTGAATCCCCATACCCCAGTGGAGATGGTTTCAGGAAACAGTAGTGCAGAAGAGCGATTCAAGGGTCTAAGCGTGTCTAAGCCTAATCTGTCGCGAGTATAACCAATGCGAGCACTGGTTGGAGTCGAAAAAAGGGATCGTCGACTGATTGGGTGTCCGCGCCCTTTATCATGTGGAATCGGGTACGCGTTGCCCCGATGGGAAGGTTTGGCCCAGACTTTGGCCGTCGGTGGGCGGGTGATCGGACTGGGACCGTGTGGTACGCGGGCAAGCTGAAGGCGGTCGATCGCATGGTCGGCCAGTTCTCGTTCTGATTCGCCGGTGGATCGGCAGCGTGAACGTCGGCTCTTTGATTGGCCGGCGGTGATTGGCTGGCGCTAAATTGTCTCTGGTGCGGGGAGAGTCGGATCAGGAAAAGG